>JAPFUP010000058.1:0-89101 GCA_030780425.1 Beauveria varroae | reverse complement strand
CCCCCCCCCCCCCCCCCCCCCAAAAGGTTCGGCCAGCCGGCGACGGGTTGACTCACAATGTAGCAAATGGTAAAAAAGGGGCGCTCCTTTTGCACGCGGGCGCCGTTGTTGCCGCAGTGGTGACACTGGGTGACGATGCCCTCGTAGCCCTTGACCTCGGAGCGAAAGGTCTGCTGGCCGCACACAAAGAAAAAGGCCATGACGGCGGCTGTTACAAAGACTTGATTATTTGTACTTCTTTACGAGGATTCGTGTCGAAGCGCAGTGGCTCTGTAAAGAGGTTCGCAGACGGCGGTTCGAAGATGACGATGCAGTAACGGGCGATGCGACGACTTCTCGGGATTGATTCTTGAAGAGTGTTCGAGCCAAGCAGTAGGGTGGCGCAGTCGGGCGCAGTGGTTGGACAGTGTACGCGTGTCGTGAATGATGCGCGAATAGAGAGTTATTTTATCAGTGTGAATATGTAGACAAACTAAATATCAAGATGAAGAAATGAACAGCAGTCGATAGAAGATGACGCTTCGGAAATGGCAAGATGTCAACATAGGAGGGTTTGGTCGATTTCAAGCGCCACTGGTGACGCAAGCAGACGAGCTTAATTTTGTTTAGCGGCCTCAAATCCCTGGAGAAGCGCCCCTCTTTTCGCGGCTGCCCGCAGGCCGAAAGGCCAGAGCTCCACTTTATTCGATGTCCTGTGGCGCGACCTCTGGCTCTCTGTGGCGCAGCTAAAGCCACTAAAAATAATTCTGCCCAGCTTTTTCAACTTGATTGAAATCTTGTGCATTGCCCATCTCAATCTGACATTGCCCATCTTTGGTCTCGTATTACCAGCGGAATCATTCTGCGTCTTCTCAAAGAGCCGTTCCAAGCACAACTCGACCAGGGCTTCTTTCTCCCAGTCCCAGCGCGACACTGCGCAGACCCTCGTACCGAGCGCTTCCCGCGCCAAAGCACCCACCACCACCACCCACGATGCTCTACGACCTCAACATAGCGTGGTCGCCCTCGACACCTACCGACAAACTCTTCGCCACACTCTCCACCGCTTCCAGCCTCGGCTATTCGACCGTCGCCCTCAACCACCAGCTCGAGCTTCCCGTCAACTCCACACCAACCTCACCCTTTCCCACCCTCACACCACCGTCCTCCTCCTCCTCCTCCTCCTCCTCCCTTCCCAACATCCTACACCGCGCCACATTCCCCCTCTCCGATCCTTCGGCACCCAACTACCGCCTCAACGCCCTCGCCGCCGCCTACGACATCCTCGCCGTGCGGCCCACCACCGCCGAAGCCTTTCAAAACGCCTGCCTGACACTCGACGTGCCTCTCATCTCCCTGGACCTCTCCCAGCGGCACCCGTTCCACTTCCGGCCGAAGCCGTGCATGGCCGCCGTCGCGCGCGGCGTCCGCTTCGAGGTGTGCTACGCGCAGCTGCTCAACGCCCCCGACGCGCGCGCCCGCGCCGCCTTCATCGGTAACGTGACCAACCTGCTGCGCGCCACGCGCGGCGGCCGCGGCGTCATTCTCAGCAGCGAGGCCCGCACCGCGCTCGGCCTGCGCGCTCCCGCCGACGTTGTCAACCTGCTCGCCGTATGGGGGTTGCCGAGCGACAGGGGGCTCGAGGGCCTGCGCGCGCTGCCGAGGGGCGTCGTCGTGAATGAGGGCCTCAAGCGCACCGGGTTTCGTGGCATCGTCGACATTGTGCAGACAGCGGAGGAGCCGGGCAAGGGCGCCGAAGAGGACAGCGGAGTAGATGCCGGTGCGGGTGCGTCGACAGAGGGACGAGGCAAGCAAAAGAATCAGAAGCGTAAGCCGGGGCAGCAGGAAGAAGGGCAGCAGATGAGTAAGCGGCAGGCAAAAAGGTTGCGTCTCGCCAATCGGGCGGCTGCTGGGGCTGCAGAAAAGTCCTGATGATATGTTGCTGGAAAGCGGATTCGACACATGATACCCCAGATTATACGATGTACGATTTCAGAGCGACAGATGAGCTCTCAAATTTGGTTTTACTATAGAAAAAGGGAACCAAAAAACATATCTAGATCTAACCCTTGTAGCAATACAACTAATGGGAAAAAGAACCCCCCTCCGGCCTCCGGGGAAACATACAAAACGCAACGTGTAAATCTCACAATAAGAACGCTCGATCTAGGCCTGTACTTTTGTGGCTTCAGCTGCGGCCGTCGCTGGAATATTCAAGTTGCCCAGATCCAGCAGTGTGCTCAGCTTAACCCCAGACAAGTTTATCGGTAGCGGTGGAGGGACCGTCGCCGCAGGCTGCGCCGCAGTAGTACTTGTGGAATCAAGAACGCTAGGCAGCCCCTGCACAGCCGACTCGAGAGGCGCAGATGCATCCGGTGTCGACGTCTCCGGTGTAGATGTCTCCGGTGTAGATGTCTCCGATGTTGACGTCTCCGGAGTTGCATCTGCCGGAGAGCTGGTCGACGTTGACACTGCTGTACTCGACTCTGCGGCTTCGCTCGACTCTCCGGCTGGCTTCCCAACTTCGTCAGCAGGCGGCGGAGGGGACGAGGACGGTATGGGCAAGGGTTTGGCGGTTGGATCCGGGATGCCGGGACTGAAGATGGAGATGACTGAGACTCCGACTCCGTTACCATCTTTGTTTGGCGTGGCTTCAATCACCGTAGGCGAACTCGATGGCGCGACCTAGCACCACTTGTGAGCATACATCACTTTTGATCTCGCAAAATTGAGCAATACGTACCGCAGTGCCGTCTGTACCAGGCTCGACACCCGGTGCCACCGTGACTGTTGTAGTGACGGTAACCATATGCGTCTCAGCCGGACCCTGCTCCGTGACGGTGATGAAGGATATCCGAATACTGTACGAGGTGAACTTGAGAACATATGACAGCACTCAATTTTACTTACCCGCCGTCGGTGGGGGAAGGCGCTACAAAGGGCATAGAAGGAGAAGAAATCATCGGGACTGGTGGTTTGCCTTGCACTGAGGTGTTTTCCCGCCCCGGAGTTTCAATCGCGGAGGGCATTGATGGCTGCAATGGCGGAACGGGCGGCTCGGCAACGGGCTGCATTGGCGCTTGAGTTGCGCCAGGTCCCTGAAACGAAGGCGTAATGATGAGAGTGATTGTAGTATCGGATCCGCCCGGCGAGGGTGGCTGCACCGGAGGATTGGGCAACTCGGCGCTAGAGGAGGGATTCTCGACGGGCGGACCTGGTGGCGGACCTTGTGGCGGACCTTGTGGCGGACCTGGCGGCTGACCTGGTGACTGAGTTGCGCCAGGGTCAATGAAAGTAGGCGTGATGATAGTAGTAACTGTGGTGTTGGATCCGCCTGGCAAGGGTGGCTGCACTGGAGGAACGGGCAACTCTGTGCTAGAGGAAGGATCTTCGACGGGCGGACCGGGCGGACCTGGCGGACCGGGCGGAGGCGAACCTGGCGAACCTGGCGCTTGGGTTGCGCCAGGGTCAATGAAAGTAGGTGTGATGATAGTAGTGATTGTAGTGTCAGACCCGCCTGGCAAGGACGGCTGCACTGGATTGGATCCGCCAGGCAAGGGTGGCTGCACTGGAGGATTGGGCAACTCTGTGCCCGAGGAGGGATCTTGGACGGGCGGATTCGGCGCTTGAGTTGCACCAGGTCCCATGAAAGTAGGTGTGACGATGAGAGAGACTGTGGTATCGGATCCGTCCACTGGTAATAGTCCAGGTGCAGGTGCCGGTGCAGGTGCTGGTGCAGGTGCCGGTGCGGCGCCGCCCGGGTTATTCGGAGAGCCTGGCGTCAACTCATCTAGTTGGTTCGGGTTGGTTCGTCCCCCGGCTGCCTTTCTGACTTGAACTGGACCAGCAGTAACGAGCTAAACCTGGTTAACAAAACGTTGACGTTGGAAAAGCGTGCTTCTTCTTACCGAGGCGGCCGAGGCCAGAAGAGCGTAAAAAGCGAGCGACTGCATGCTGAAGCCTGGGACTTGTCCGGGCAAGAATGCTCGCACCCGCCAACGAGTATTAGATTAAAGTTAGTAGTTGAGAGATGAGACTCTGGTAGTGACTGGGAGAACGGGCCTGCCGTTCATGAGTAGAGGACGCGAGTGTTGACTTGGTTCAAGATGCAAGCGAATGAGCATCTGGTGACGCCAAGCGAGCAGGTCGCGAGAAGGGTTGGGCGCGGGAGGGTGACTCTTGACTTTTGTTGGAGGGTATAATGGATCTCTGATTGCAATTCGGGAATTAGCATGAAGCGCGATTAAAACAGAAACGACCAAGGCACCCTTTCCGCAAAGATGCGAACCAGGGGCGAGGAGAAGGGCGCCGTACTTAGCGTACAAGACAAAGGCCTGGTTAGGGGGCCGCGCATGGAATGTTCATGGTATTATCAAAAGGAGATCGTGATAGATGGGATGAAGAGAGCCATAATCATCCTCATAGCATGGTAGTAGAGAAAGAGCGAAGAGGGAGAAAGTGTTGGATGGGGACGTCGCGAGAATGGCTCCATGGTTGCGTTTCGACGGGCGAGTGGTGTTTCGCTGCACCAGTCTGCGACGATTTCAATACTCCGTGAACATGTCCGTAATGTGGCTTGGCTCGGAAATTACTTAGTGTGTAATCAACGGTATCTGCGGCGCTGGAGGCGAAACCCAAGGTCAAACCAAGTTCGGTGGGCGACGCCACTGGCGATGAGACGGATCGTGTTGCAGGATGATGCTAGGCGTTGGATGGCCAGGGTGGCTTAATTTAGCGTAGAATAGATTTTAGGTTGTTTAAAGAGATTCTTTAATCAGAGTAGTCCATGGAAAATTTATTAAGCGATGGTATGGCTTCGACTTCAACCGTGCGCGTCGTTGGACATGGGGATGGTCATGGCGATGAGGCTGCAAGATGAGGGTCGCCGATGCAATGCATGTGCCCAGACCGGATGGCGGTCAGAAGTGGTACCAGTCCGGGCTTGGCTGCGACTAGCCTTCGATTCAGACGGGAGTATGAGGCGGCGTATCGGGGGCGAAACTGGTCTGCGGCATGGATGGATGCAAGGAGGAGAATTATGCCATGTAATTGCGAGAGGCCAATGACATGCAAGACCGACGGCGATAATAAGGTACCTGTGTAGCGACCAATACAGCGCGTTATAGCGCTTTGCAGTGGCCAATACCGCGGTTATAGAGGGTCACGGCTAAATCCAGCGGTTGTTGACGCTGACCTTGTAATGACCTCGACAACTTTCCCAAGTATTACTCCGAATGTACGGATATAATAACTAGCAGGTCTTCAATGTTAAATAAAGCCAAGATCCATAAGATTATCATTTTTTTTTTAAAACGTAGTATAGCTCGCAAGTTACCTATAAGTCAATGACAAGCCACTGCCAGGCGGATTCCACCAACGACTTCCATCATCAAACCGCCCAGGCTTGGCGAGCGCCATCCATCCGCATCATCTATCCGCATCATTCAGCAGCACGCCCAAAATCAGCTGGAAGCGTCAATTTTGGTTGCCGGGCTGAGCTGAGGCTTCATCTTGGCGGTCCACCAGCGATGGCGCCCCTGAATCATCATTCCTACCCCGGCATTGTTCCGCAAGCTTTTCATGGTGTCGTTGCTTCGCAGGTCGCAATATCGGAGCTACTATGTGTATTGTACTCGACAGCATCGTCGTATGTGCATTCAATGGCATCTGCAGCCAGCCACGAGCCATCAGGCCTCCGGCAATGCGACCACCCGCGACCACACCACATGCACAACCCCGCAAGAACCTACTCGACAGAAGAAGTGGGCTGTCAGATAAATTAAAAGTCTGGCTGCGTTACATGCAGGTATTTACTCCAAGGAGGCTCTGCCTTTTGACCTCGATGTTTCATGCAGAACCCTTGACGCTGATCCAAGCACATCCCAAACGAAAGAGCTTGTCACGTCGAGTGCGACGAGGAAAGCCAGACTGTCAGCGATGTTTCGAGAGCGGTCACGAGTGTCGGCGCCGGTTAAGTACCTGGCTCTCGCTTCAATTTACTCGGGCGTTCAAACCCCAAACTACCCCGCCAAAGAGTACGAAAGCCGCACCGCATTTTAGACGCGACCGCGTACGGAAGCATGCGGCACGCTGGCGAGGACCCCGCGCTGACGGGGGTGCACGGGGAGCTACTTTCGCTGCGTGCTGCAGATCAATGACATTATCAACGAGTGCATCCGCAACCAAGGGCCAATGCAGGGGCTACAAGGACACCTCTAGCAGAATCGTCGACCCAAGGTTTCTTTGCCATATGGCGCAGGCCGCAGCCGCCACTCTACCAGTTCCAATCTGTGTTACTGTAAGTGATGTTGCGTGAGATGAAGTGTAGTGACGAGACGTGCATGCCCTGAGATATAAAATGCAGCAGCAGCAGCGACAGCTAACACCTCTTACACCCAAACCATCGCCGCAGCCGTCAACGGGCGGATAGTCGGATATGTTTGAAATGTGAAACAATTGTTTATTAGTTGCGTTTTGCAAATCCGCCGTCCCGGCCGGGAATGCCTCGAATGATGCAGCATCATATTTCCAGACTGTTTGATGTTGATGTAGCAGTTGTGTGTTGCAGCAACTGTTGCGCCAAAAAAAACATTGGCAGCAGCTAAAGAATATTATTGCGCGGTCGCATCATCATCAGCTTTCAAGAGGCCAGAAGAGAGAAGCTGCCCGTTTGACGCAGACGTGCAGCTCCTCCTCGATATACAAACAAGGACCTTTTTTTATTACGCCATTGTATCCGCACTTGACCGTCGAATTGAACCGTAAATTAAAGCATGGCCGTAAAAAACGTCAAAGCTGACGTCTTCAATAGCCTCTGATCGCCGCGTAGCTCCCGAGAGTCGTCTAGATCGGGATGGCGCGAGAAGCCGATGGCGCAAGTACCTCCTCCCGCCAAGCACCAGCGAAAAGGTACCTAATGGCGCTAGGGGTCCATGACCTCACTGGGCTTGCCATCATGAGGAATCATTTCCTGAGCAACAGTCATACATTTGTCCCACGCCTTGGCATCAAAGTAAGAATGTAACTACTTATTGTGATAATTGCAAATGTTACACCTTGCTTGCATTTCTTGTCCACTGCGGCTGGCTTCGCAATAACAGGCATCGCAACAATGGCACCGACGCACGTTCTCGATAATTACTACCTGGCCATCACGGCCATTGTCACGGTCGGCTTCCAGCTCGCATGCTTCTTCGTCGCCTACTCTTGTCAATTCGACAAGATTACCGGTCCGTCCCAGCTTAGCCACTCCCGGAAAAAAAAAAATCCCCCATCCCATTGATTAACCAGCGCGATTCCAGACCTGGCCGGCGGCCTCAACTTTACAATGCTCGCCATCCTCACGCTCGCCCTCAGCGGCGCCGGCACGGACCTGCATCCGCGACAGCTCGTCGTCTCCCTCTTCATGATTGCGTGGTCGGTGCGGCTCGCCGGCTTCCTCTTCTTCCGCATCCTCAAGACGGGCAAGGACGAGCGCTTCAACGACATGCGCGGCAAGTTCCTCTCCTTTCTCGGCTTCTGGGTCTTTCAGATGCTTTGGGTCTGGACCGTCTCCCTGCCCGTCACCCTGCTCAACAGCCCCAACGTGACGCGCTACCCGCAGCGGCCGTTTGGCACGGGGAGGGATATCGCGGGCGTGGTGCTGTTTGCCGTCGGCTTCGTGTTTGAGGCGGGCAGCGACGTGCAAAAGTATCTGTGGAAGGCGAAGCAGACGCGCGAGAGCAACCGCACCGCCGTGTGCGACTCGGGCTTCTTTGCGCTGTCGCGGCACCCCAACTACTTTGGCGATATCATCATCCAGTGGTGTACGTTTACCCCTCTCAATTTTATTCGTCCATCTGTTTGTGTACGTGAATCCAGCTAATCCGCCATCAAGCCATCTTCATGATTGCCGTCTCCGCCGCCGCCGACGGCTACGTGCACGGCCAGGCCTACAAGGCGCTGTACGCCAGCATCCTCGGACCCGTCTTCATAACCCTCCTCCTGCTCTTCGTCTCGGGCATGCCGCTCGCGGAGCGGCCCAAGGCCAAGGACCGCTACGAAAAGGGCAACAACTGGACGGGCTATAAGCGCTGGCTCGACCGCACGAGCCCGCTGATTCCGTTTCCGCCCCAGCTCTATGCCCGGGTGCCCGTGTTCTTGAAGCGAAGCGTATTTTTGGAGCTGCCCATGTACGTTTTTGACCCGGCTAAGCACTCGGACGTGGCGACGCCCGGCGGCGACAACACTGGCCGCGGCAATGAAGGGCGGGAAAGTGCCGAGCAGCGGCTCGTGTAGTATAAGATATGTCAACGACGAAGAACCATGTTGAATGTAGTGAAAATGTATCATGTGTATCAACAACGAGTTGCAATATGTATCAACATTAAACCATCACTTGCATGTGAAACCATTGCATATTCTGCTCCTTTCAGTGCTCCTGGTATCCGCCCCTGCAACCTACAACTTTCCATAAATGCGCCGAGCATCAGTCCAAAGCTTCTTGCGCGGGCCCTTGCCCGCTGCTATCCGACGAGCGCTCCGAGTAGGACTCGGAGCTCTCTGGGATGGGCACCATGGCGCTCTTTGTCCAGATGTGGACGGCCTTGGACCAGTCTATGCCCGAGACGCAGCCTCCTCTGACGGAGACCACATTCTTGGCCTAGGGAAGTAGAAGCGTGTCAGTTTGTCATCAAGCATTATCGTGCCGTGTAAAAGAGGTTCACGTCTTGTTGAGACTGAAGAAGCCCGGGGCGGGGGACGTACATCTGTGCTGTGAAGAATTCTTGTGCCGCAGTTTCGGCAGAAATAGCTTCAACATGATGAAAAGACCTTGTTTAGACAATATTCCATTACAAGGAAAAAAAAATGAACAAGAGTATCGAGTAAATTATTTTTTTGCTCACCAATACAACGTTGCCCCCGTCGGCATCAACCGTCTAACCTCACCCCAGAGTTGATTAGCAATACATACAAGCCAACACCCTTTCCCCAAACACCTCCCACTATTGTATGCATACTCACCTGTAGCAGCTCAGCAACTCCGAGGCGGGCGGCTCAAATTTGGGAAAAATGGCCGACATGGCAAAGGCCGAGCTCGTCAGCGCCTTGCACGTGTCGCAGTGGCAAACGTAGGTGGCCAGCGGCGCGGGAAGCGGCGTCTTGAAGCGGACGGCGCCGCAGTGACATCGGGCGTCCATGGGAGGGCGATTGTTGGAGTCTGGTACTTGATTTTTGTACGTAGTCAAATAGATGAAAGAGGCACGGAAAAAAAAAACGAAAAAGATGGATGCTTCAAGAGCGTGTACAAAGCTTGAGGAGGAGTCAAGTTATTTGGTTGCTGAGACGCTAGGAACTTTGGAGCAAGGCTGTGGCGGGGTCGTCGCCGTGTGCTCGTTATTTGTTGAAAGAGACTTTGCTTTTTAATAACGGTTCTAAACGGGCTTTTTTCGAGCATTCACTGTTGTAATTGAGATGAACAGTATAATTGCGTTAAACATTGACGTTTTGTAAATGACTCCATGTTCACAAGTCTGGCCTCCGATTTGCGGCTCGGCCGTGAATGACTCCCGTCCCGGTTTTTCTCTTCAGCCCAGCACGGATGGACCAACTGCTGAAGCAGATCAGTGACTATCATATCGAGACTCAATAGTCAATGTTGACATCTTCTTACTCATTCTTTTCTTGAAAACGATGGACGCCACAACGTGCGCGACAAGAGCCCGAAAGACTATTTGAGCCTACATGATCTGAAAGAAATGAAACTGGTATCTATGTAGAACCTGTGAGCCCCAGGATCCCTATGGCAAATGAAGAGATGTAAACAACGCCTGCGCCAGCCTTTTGCCTCTGCATCAACCAAGTCCACCGCTATGCTACGCCATGCTACGCTATGCTACAACTGCATCGGTTGCGTGGCCGAAGCACCTGGCTGCCCGCTGTCCGTACTCTCTGGCGGAATATTGATGCCCTCCAGCCCCCGCATCAGCACCGCTCCTTTGCGCTCATACTCTATGTTCCGGGGGACGTCAAAGTCTGCACGCGTCATGAACCACAGGAGCGTCTCAATCTCGGGACCCCTCGGCGGCAGCGCTGCAACTTCAGTGACCCCAGCCGCCGCCGCCGCTGTTGCGCCATTCCTGTCGTCCTCGTCCTCATCGTCATCATCGTCATCATCATCATCCTCCTCCTCATCGTCCTCTTCAATCTCCCTCTTCAAGCCCGTCCGCACCTTTTCCACCCCCATCGCGCGCTCCTCCTTTGTGTACACATCCCCCGCCTCGTCGCGCACGTACTCGGCAATGCGGCTCTGCGTCCACGCGCGCAGCTCGTCCCAGATTGCCTGCAGCTCAGCCACGCCGTCTGGCGTCGCCCGCCGCGCCGTCTCGCGGCCCACCTCCACCAGCTCCTCCACGTCGGGCTCCAGCTTCTTGCGCAGCAGCTGCGTCAGCACGTTTTCCTGCGCGCGCCCGGGGTAGTTGGTCGACGGGCGCACGGCGATGCGCGAAAAGAGCTCTGCGTTTTCGGAGAGGCAGTCGAGCACTGTCGACAGGTTGCGCTGCAAGATCCGTGCCGAGGCGTGTAGCGAGTCGCTGTGGTCGGGGGGGAGAGGCATGTGCGTCAGAGAGATGCTGAGAAAATCGATTTGCGTGGACAATTGGGGGAGCAGAAGCAGCTGCAAAGTTTAGGGGCGAGAAATTAAACTCACGGATGGGGAAGAGGATTGCTCTTGAGAATGTCCATCTTGAGGCTCTGGATGCTGCTTGAAAGCTGCGCCAGTCGCGAGAGGATCTGCTCCACCGACTTGAGCTCGTCGTCGTCCAGCCCCAGCGCCATTGTCTTTATTCGGAATATAGGTGTAGATTCTCGAGGATCGTGGACAATGGTCGGCCGTGTGTGCAAGCTATTTCTCGTCGCAGTGGTTGCGCTGAAAGGGTGCTGGATAATGTTGAAAGAGTGACGTGGAGTCGCTAATGTGCACTGCGTGCGAAATCAATTTCAGGCGTCGTTGGGTCGTGCGACAGTTGTGACTTACAAGTGCGACCTGATTTACGTTATGGCGGTTGCCGAGTGTCGACCGACGTGCAATTCAGCCGTCATGGTAATTATGATATAAATTCTCAAGGATTAAAAGAGACATTGGCAGCTTCCAACGCCATATCGTTGCTACCTAACGTTGAAGCCGTAGCGCTTGAAGCCAGCTTCCCCCTCACAGCGCTGGTGATGCTGCATGTCAGCGTCGAGAACGCACCTGACTACTCAGTTCGGCATCAGTATTCACGTCGACCATCATTCATTTTGACATTTTATATTTATCAGATCGTAGGCTTCTAAAAGCACTCGTCATGGTATCGTAAAGTCCGCTAGACAAAAAATGTGGCAATCTTTTCCTCCATTATTCAGTAATGCTACAAATGCACTTGGACGTGCTGTTCCTTGCTCAACCGCGTGTCGAGCTGACAACACTGCCCTTGTTAATCTCGTATCCGTGAGTATCGACAAACGGGAAGCGAGCCTTTCTCTCCAAGTCGTCCAGAGGAATGGTGGAGCGAATGTACTTTTGACGGCCGTCATCGACGGGATCGTGGTCCCAGCTGGTGAACGTGCCAATCTTTAAAGCATCCCAAACGAGACGACGGCTGCGCTGAGACATGAAGACCTTTTCAGTAATCTCGTCAAAGTTCCAGCGCGCCTTGGCCTCTGCATCGTACTTTTCAAAGACGGCCTTTGCTTCCTTGTCTTCCTCCGTCCGAGGTTCGACGTCGACAAAGCGCGCCAGATTGTCGAGCTCATCGGGATCCCTGTCAAGGTTGTAAAGCTGAGGCTTGTCGGCTGGGCAAGTAATGTACTTCCAGGGGCCGCGCCGAATCATCATCATCGGCCGGACGGTGCCCTCTCCCGTGTACTCGGCATACACAGTATCGTTGCCCGTCTTCCCCTCGAGATGGGGCATCATGCTGACACCATCCATGGGAAGATAGGGTGCCGGCTTGACACCAATCAGGTCGCAAATGGTCGGTAGTAGGTCCAGGGTTGAAACATTTTGAGTTACGCGATGAGGCTTGAACCACTTGGGGTAGTTGACCAGCAGAGGCACTCGGACAGACGACTCAAAGTAGCTCATCTTGTACCAGAGACCACGCTCGCCAAGCATGTCGCCGTGATCGCCGCTAAAGATGACAATGGTGTCTTCGGCCAGACCAGCATCTTCCAGGGTTTGAAGAAGTTTGCCAATGCAGTCATCAACGTAGCTGACAGAGCCGTAGTAAGCACGCTTGGCGCGCTTAATCTGGTCATCGGTGAAATCCTGATCCCAGAGATCGCAAACTCTCAACAAGCGCTGGCTATGTGTGTCGAGATCCTCCTTGGCCATGCGAACCTTGGGCAGAGCAATGTCGACATCATCATACAGCTGCCAGTACTTTTTTGTGATGGTATAGGGGTCATGAGGATGGGTGAGAGAAACCTGGGTACTATTAGTATGGCTACTCTCTTGGCAATTGCACCTGCGAAATCATATCGAGAGCGGGTTTTGGAAGGAAGACTTACAGTAAGAGCAAAAGGGCGTTTGTTGGGCCCCTCGCGGACATGGTCCCAGAGGTATTGAGTGCTGCGATACATGACCTCCTCGTCGTAATCGAGCTGGTTGCTGCGGCCGCAAGGCCCAGCCTGCAGAATGGAGCTGGCATTGTGGTACCACTCCAGGCGCGTGTCGGGCTCGTCCCAATTGACAGCCCAGCCAAAGTCACCTGGGTAAATATCGCTAGTAAGACGAGTCTCGTAGCCGTGAAGTTGGTCGCCAACAAAGTGCATCTTGCCAGCCAGAGCGGTGTGGTAGCCCTTGGTTCGCAGATAGTGGGCATAGGTAGGAATCTCCGAGTTGATTTGAGAGGCATTGTCGTAGGCACCAATCTTCATGGGAAGAAGGCCAGTGATCATACTCATACGCGAGGGAGCGCAGAGAGGAGACGGGCAATAGGCCGAGTCGAACTGAACAGAGCTCTCCGCCAGGCGGTCAAGGTTGGGTGTCTTGATCTGGGACTCGGGGTTGTACATTTTGAGCTGAGGGGCGGCAAGTTGGTCGGCCATGATGTAGATGATGTTGGGCTTACCCCTACCGGTGGTGGCGGCGCCTCCGTCAACGATGGAGTTGAGATCAGGAGCCATTGTGTAGATTGAGTTTGCCAACAGCGAGTTCTGAAGGGGTGATATTGAGGGGGTACAGTGGCGCTTATGCTCTTATAAGCAAGTAAGATTGGTGATGCGAGGACCAACAGTCGCTGGAGCTTCTGTGTCAATACAGCACGACTGTTTTTTTGGCAGACAATGCTGCACAGTAGAGAATAGGGTGATTGGATAAGGGTAGGTAGAAGAGCTACTTTTCCCCAATAGTACAAAATCCAATTCCTCTGAATAGTCTCTTTTCCTTTCTCAGCAAATTGACAGAACAACGAATAGCCCAGCGGTCAAGCCCACAGTATTGATCAAGAAGGTGGATGGTTGGAAGATGCGGAAGGAGGAAAAGCGAAGCAATGAAGAGGCAATGGATGAGGCGATGGATGAAGCAATGGATGAATGATGTAAGCAAAGAATGAACAAGCGTCTAGGTTTACTGATTGATAAAATCAAGGTTAAAGATCAGGAAGGAAAGATAAGGCTGGGGTGGGAGACGGGGAGTGTGATATTTATCCTCGAGAGAAGGACGGCGATCGGACTCCGGACCCGGGGCGCGCAACGCCAAGGCGGATGTCAGAGAGGGTTTGCGTATGCATTATGCAAATAGCGAAGACAGAGATGAGCAAATAACTGTGTAATTTGGATTAGCGCATGTGGGTTCTGAATTGTCTTTGTTAATCAAGCAACAAGTAAGAGTTCCTTGCAGCTGGAGTGGCGGACTGTCTGCAGCTATACCGTGCACTGTGCCAGGGATGTCACGACTAGCATGCACTGTGTAATAGAGACTAGGGGTCACAGTCAGATGGCGCAGGAGATGCGCTCGCCCTAGCGCAAACTTGACAAGGCCCGATGTCTTCAGCCGTTGCCTAACCGTGACCAAACGTGAGGAACAAAAGAGCCAATGGGCCACACTGTTTGACACTGGAATGGCGCAGACTGTGCTGCCCGTCTGTGCACTGCTGTCTGCAGTTTGACTTGACTGAGGAAGCCTCTGTTGGCCCCACGCTAGGCCGGTTCTGGTGCCAAGTTCTTCAGTCGCGTGTGGTGCCAGGCCTGGTATTACTCCGTAGATGTTATATTTGCAGGGATAGCAGGAGTTGGTAAAAGGAAGAAATTGACGATTCCGAAACGGTTGTTCAACGTGGAGGCTTGGATTTGTAAAAGCTAGAGTGAGCAGCACAGTTGGTCGCACCTGCCCACTGACCAACTGGCAAGTGCCCTTGCCTTGACAATTTTATGGGTGCTTTTCTCTGTTTGCACTGCTGACTGTGCAACTGACAGTGTTGAACAATACTGCGCGTTTGCTTGGAATTCACCATTCATCCAACATTGGTTGTATCCAAAAGCAGGCTCGCTTCCTTCGCAAATTGATACCTTCTGCTCCCTCCATCTCGAAACCCGCGGGCTTGGTCACATGTCGTGTTACCTCTTGTTCTTGTCTCACTCCTGAACGGCGGTGTGACCACTTGCCACTCAGGCAGGCAACAAGGTCAGCAGCCAAAATACGAAGCACAGATAAATCAAACAAAGTCCCCATTTTACGCCTCTTTTTAGCGTTAACCCGGGGTATCACTCATGCCAGCCTCCGCCCAAGGGGTCACGCTCCAACTGCAGTTGCTTGATTCGGCGCCAAGCCTCCTGTGGTTGGTTGGATCAAATTGATGCTTGTCTCGTAGTCTCGCACCACGGCCATGACCATATTGACAGACATGTTGGAGAGGAGCGGCCGATCTGGTTGATTCGACGGCAGCCAATAGCGATGCAGTATTGCACATATCACGCTCGTCAGCTTCGAGGCAAGGCTGTTTCCATCATGATACGTTTCTTCATCATGGCCACCTTTCAAATACTGACAAGCCCCCAGGCAAGCCAAGCAGGCCCCCAGATTCGGCGAACGTTGTTCGAAATTACGGTGGGGGCTGCCACCGCCTTCCGCCATCCCTCTCGCCCCGAATGCCCTCGCCCGGTGGGCTGCGAACCTGCAACACCACACCAAAATAGTCTATACAGTATTTCTGCACTGTATAGACTTTCCGACAACTCTTTCGTTATTCTTTACTCTGAGCACGCGACTTCGGCTCCTACCAGCCCGTTACCGATATCCAGACATGCCTCCGAGCCGTCCGACTTCGCATCAGAATGAGACGGCTTCTTGGCACTATTTTGTCAGACACATTTACGGCCGCAACGTCTACAAGCATCTCATCCCCAACAACTCATGGCCACGTCTCTGCGCATGTTTTGCTTCAGCTTGGCTTCTGTTCTGTTTCAATGTCTGCTAGTGGCAGTGGTCAGTCAGCGGGGCGATTTGGGCTTAGACCACTGAAATCAGACGATTAGGCGCATCCGCGAGGCGTTGCCTATTTCGTGTTCCAGAGCCAGAATTGCGCAATCCCAACTCTTTCGTCATGTAAGCCAACCTTACCAGATGCACGCGCTTGCACGCCAACTCTTGGCCATCCGAGATCCGCTAGCCCCTGGTCCGCCGACAGCCACATGCACCCCAACACGGCGACGGCTTGAAACAAATCCTGGCTCGGAGACCCGTACTCCGTCTTGATTCCTGACTCCTGTCACTTGTTTGTCAGCGTGTGTGCAGAGCAATCAAGGGCATAATTGCAAGCGCAGCTTTACGCTTCCATGCCGGGGCTTACAACATCTGCAGTCCTCTTCCGTCCCGGTCCGGGCGCAAGAGCCTAATTGTCGCCGAATCGCCCAGTACCCAAAATAATGACCTTTTACGGAAGTGAGCCTCTGTCGCACTGACATGTGGTATGGCGCAACCGCTCTCACTGTCCGCTGAGCCACCAAAATCAACAGCAAACTCTAACTCTATATCACGTATCACACAGTTAGCAAAATCTTTATGCAAGTGTAGCTGTAATTCAAAATTTCTTAATTTACTTCGTACGTTCATCCTCCCTATTCGATACTAGCAGTATGAGCACAACACGACAATTACTCCAAGACAAACAACATGTCGATCGGGGCTGAACATCTTCGAACAGAAGGGCCATGTCATACAATTGTTTGTAAGTTATATTCATCTCCTTTACACAATTCTCGCGCATGCCTCCCCCGTTTCCCTCGACGTTTCCACATCTCTGCCATCGTCGTCGTCGTTGCTTGTACCAACCGATTCGCCTACTCCCTCCTAAATATGCGCCGTCTCTTTGAAGCAGATGTAAGAACCTGCTGCTTCTGTCCATGTCCGGGCCAATACACACACACTCGATAACACCATGCGACCAGAATCCATAAAGCACACAGAAAAAGAACGACTTAAATCGATCAAGTAAAAGAAAAAAAGAGCGCGTGCGACGAAATTCCATGTAAAAAACTCCGCCATGTCAACATAATCTTGGAAAGAAAGAAAAACAATGCCTTGTGTTCGTGTACCAGCGAATGCCATCCATTATACAATTGCCCCCGTGGCATCCATATCCGTCTTCATTGAAGGCAGAAATGGCAAGGGGGGCCAACATTATATGTAATTGAAGCAGGTTTGTCGTAAAAAAAACCCAGATGTTCAGTCATCAATACTCGCATTCACTGAGTGCGGTAGAATTTTTTGTACACCAGGTGCAGCAAAAGATTGACGTTGAGCTTGAGGTTGCCCTCAAAGAGGTGCATAAACTGGTGTGCCTCAAATTGCGCCTGCAGCAAATCTTCAATGTTGACGACGGCGCTGGCACCAGGCATCTGAATGTGCCCGCGGGTGCCCTCAATGACAAACACGCCGACCTGGTCGCAGGAAATGGTCACGTTGATCTTGTCATAGTCCGACATGCCCTTCCACGCCACGAGTACGCCCTTGTCCGAGAGCGCGCGCGCGCTGTACATGTAGCTGCCAAATTTGGGCACCTTGCCGCTGCGTTCCAGCTCGCGCTGGTGGTTGTACTGCTTGGTAAATGGCATCAGGAATCGCTTTTTCCTAGAGTCGAGTTAGTGGTCGGCTTCCCTTCAAGTCTAGCGCATGCTTTGCACTTACCCCTTCTTGTTCTGTAGCGTCATCATGGCTTGCTCAATATAGTCATCGTAGCTCTTTCTTTGCTGTTCCAGGTAATTGGCCTTCTCGTGGAGGTTGCCCAGCGTAAGATTAACGCCCTCAAGCTCGCGTTGCCTTTGGACTCGGCGTCTGCTCTTGGAACGGATGTCGCTGGCAATGGCATTGAGGATGTCTTGGTAATTGTTGTGCTTCGAGATTCTGCCCATCTGCTCAAGTCGCATGACATTTTCGAGTGCTGTGCGCTTGAGTTCGTAGTATGACATGCGTGTCACGTCGACCATGTTCGCTTCAGAGTAGGCACCGTGGCTGCCACTCGGGGCAAAGTCCCCCTGAAGCAACGAAGCCCATTTTGCGTCATCCTCTTCGGTAATTGGCTTGACGAGAATCTCCAAGAGGTTGTTACCAGTCTGTACACGAATGATGTACAGCACACAGCGCTTCGTCTCCATGAACAATGCCTTGACTTCTGCATCTGGGTCCTCAACATTGTGAAGTCTGGGTGTCAAAAACATTTGAATATCAGACGACCCGGCAGCGCTCATCTCGCTCTCATTCGTCTTGGCGCTACCCAGATCCTGAATAATCTCGCGCAGTACGTCGTCTCTGGTCGGGCACAAAAATGGAAGTTGTGATACAATGAGGTTGTGAATGGAAAACACGTCAGCCATTTTGATGTACAGCGTCGGTTTGTTCTTGGCGTAGAGGTCGTTAAATTCGTCAATGTCAAAGGTGCTCTCAGCATCAGGTACGGAAATAAGTTCGCTCATGATGCGACGGAGGCGCTCAATTGATTCCGCCACAAAGGCGTTCAAAGGCTGTAAGTAAACGTTCTCGCCACCAAATGGTCGGCCCGAAGCGATTTGGCTAAGAACCTTTGCCACTTCTCCGAGGTTACGTTTCTGAAGAGGACTCAGCGTCTTCTCAATAACGCCAACGTTCTCGGGTGAAACAATGGCAGGCTGGAGATAGAATTTCCAGTACCAGCTCGTCACATGCTGAAGAAGGATATCCGGCGAGTCGCGATTAAAGTGCTGGCGCAGAGATTCGAACATTTGCCGGCAGAGGAATCGAAGGCCATAGGGCGTCTTGAAGACGTGATCTTCCATTGCAAGGAAGAGTTGATCGCAGATTTCTCTCAGGTCGCGCAGGTGATCGATGAAGAGTCGGCGTGTTTCAGGGTCACGAATCGCAACTTCGCGCGGAACGTCCAGCGGCCTGCCGTCTGGACGACCGGTGCGCAGCTCTTCGTTATTTATGGAAGCTCGGTAAATTTGCATAGGGTCGCTCTCCAAGTCCAGGGCTGGGTCTTCCACAATATTGTCCCGTATTAGCGGGCCGAGGAGACCTCGCAAGAATTTACGATCTCTTGGAGATCGCGTGTAGTTGGCCAAAAGCTTCGACCAGAAGAAAGTGCCACGGCAGTATTCCTGGAGGCTGCGATTGCCTTCAATCTCCTCGCGGATGGACCGAGCAATAAGCTTGAGCAGATAGTATTCTTCACGACGCTTTTGTGCATAACCAAACATAGCCATGATCAAAAGTTCAATTCTCTTGCTTTCGCTATCAGGCGTGCCTTGCTCGCGCAGGTGCTTGAAGAGACGGGCCAGATATTGAGGTTGAGTTTGGAGGCAGAAGAACAGCTGCTGATATGATTCGAGCTTCTTGCGTGAGCCTTTGTTCAATGCCTTGAGGTCGAATTGATTGGATGAAGAAATGGACGAGTTGGCCAGCATTCCCATAGATGAGCCGCCACCGTAATTGTGCTGATGTGAGACGACCTCATCCAGAGTAATTTTGTTTTTGACCAATAGAGCAATCTTGATATCCAGCTGGTCAATGTACTGCTCCAACATTTCGTTTTGCCGAACCTGCTGCACCACAGTCTTTCGCATGCGTTCGAATTCCACCTCTTCGTTGAAATCAAAGTCACTGTCGTTAAGCAGATGAACAAAGTTCTTGACGGCATTGACAGGCGGGTTTTTCCCAGTAGTGAGGCTCTTGTATGCCTCGCCTTGCACCTTGGCGCGAACAAAACTCTGGATCTTGATAACCTTTTGCATATTCTCGTCAAAGAAGCGCTTCTTCTCTTCGAAACGAGCGCGGACAAGGAATGCTCTGGCGGCGGATTGGAGCTCGACAATGGCCTCCTCCTCTTCGTAAAGCTCTGTTAGCAAGTCATCGACACGGGCGCGCTCCATCATTGCCTTGAGCATAGCCTGGAAAGCAGCTGTCTCCCCATTGTGAGAGACTAGCTCTTTCATGAGTGCCTCATGCTGTCGGCGGTAGTTGAACCCGCGTATGCGGCTTTGCAAACTCATAATTGTCGGAGTTTCACGGTCCAGCTTCTGTTGAAGAGCAGAGACACTTCGCCGCTCAAACATGCCTCTAATACGGGATTGTAGTTCGATGGTGTCCGGCTCATTAAGGTGAAGACTATCCAGCTGACTTGCGATCTCGCGTCGAACGGCCGCTGCGCGAATGGCGGCCTGAAACTTGCCAATGTCAAATGAGTGCTTCTTGACTTCCATTTGTGTGCCAATATGTTGAGCTCTCGCTGCCTTTCCTCTGACCAGGCTTTGGAGCATAGTCAAGGGAGATGCGAATGACTGCAAGGCATCTCGCTCACGGGAAATCTGATTTCTGGTCAGCGCAGCCCTAGCGGCTGCTTGTAATTGCACTGTTGCTCCGTTAAAGCCGTCCAAGAGTTCACGCTGGGTATTCAGTTGGCCTCTTCGTAGCGCTCCGCGTGCAAGCGCCTGAAGGTTGAGAACATCCCCAGAGGCTTGTTTTGTCTCGCGCTTTTGTACGATAAGGTCTTTGCGAATGAAGAAGCCTCTTGATATTGCCTGAATCTCTCGAACAGCTCCTTCGGATTGCGACACCATAGACATTACATCTCGTGCCTCTTTCCGGACTTTGTTTGCCCGAATCATGCTCTGGAGGGTGAGAATATCGGGTTCGATGGCCTTCCAACAGCGGTCATCATTCTTCATGCGCCGTCGGGTCAGAAATCCTCGTGCAGCACTTTGTACCTTGATTGAAGAGCGACGCATCTGGAGCCTATAACCCATAATTTGTCTCGTGAATTCGCCGCGAATACGTGATTGCAGATCGATAAGTGCGCCTTCACCATCCCAGAGATCTTGCATGTCATTTCCGAGACGTAATCTCGCGAGAGCGCCGCGTATTTGCGCTTGCAGGTCTGTGATTTGGGCGGTTTCTTCAGCTAATTCGCGGTCGATTCTCTCTTCTTCGGTTTCCTGTGGCTCGGGCTCGGGAACGCCAAAATCGGCACCCATATTGCCAAAGCTTGGCATGCTGACACCTAATTTGTCCAATCCCTTCTGCATTGCTTCAAGCTCATGATGCTCAAACTCGAGCTGGCCAACCAAATTGCCTATACGGAAGTCTACTATGCCTTTCCGGAATAGCAACCAGCTGAGAGCGTGGATGCAATATATGACTTTGGGGATATTCTTCTTCTCGTAAAGATCGATGAGTTCGAATCGGAAAAGATCAGGCACTTCTACCTCGTCCAGGTAGCGAAAGAAGATGGCAATATTGTCAGAGTGTCGGTATTGAAGCTTCGGGTGGCGAAATATGCGAAAGTGCCTGTCGGGATTAAGCGCTTCGACGACCTCGGCGAGCGTGACACCGTCGCGAAGCGCCTCTTCCAGCTCGACGATTGGTGGCAGAGTCTTGTTGGTAATATCCTCGATCCACTCGCGTGCTTCTCCGATATGGCAGAGATACTCATAGGCTTGCAGGAACTGACGTTGCTTATCCATCCAGTTGCGGCCTTCCCATCCGTACGCATTAGACTTGGTTGTTTTGCCAGCAGCTGACTGCTCTGCGCGCTGCAGTCTGCGTCGGCCGCGGAGACCGACGACTTCCTGTGTGGGCGACGTAATGGAAAAGTCATCGGCGGTATTGGATTGAGCAAGCTTGGAGAGAGTGCGCAGCTGCGTAGTGGAGGAGCGGCCAAGCTTCTCGAGCTCTGGGGCGCCAATGTGAGCGCTGTTGCTGGGAGAAACTCCAGCTCCACGAAGCATCGAGTCAGATCGAGTCAGTAGCATCGAGTTTGGTCGCATAGATGACATGCGAGGAGGAGACACCGGCGAAGCTGGACCATCATTCTGGGAAATGGAGAGCTTGGATATGTCGACACTCTGGCCGCGGAGATGGCGCAACTTCTGCTCTGGCGACGCCGATGGCCTAGGAGGAGAGGCAACTGGGCCTTGGGGCAACTGGCGAAGGGATGGACGAGTTGAGGCGGCATCTCTACTTGGGCTGTTCATGTCGCCAGATTCGAAGAGCCGGGCTCGGGCAATGACATCGCTTTGGCCGCGTTTATGTGTATATGCTGTAGTAGTTGGCTTGGGGGGCGAGAATCCGCTCGAGAGGGATGAATATTGCGTATTTTGAGTCTGATCGGAGGCGTAGGAGTAGCCGGATGAGGCAGAGGATGAGGTGGTGGAGAGTTGGCGAGAAATGTTATTGTCGGGAGGCACAACCTCGAGGGTATGCGACTGCCGTAAAGGATGGGGGCGAAACATGGCAGCCAGGCTCACTCGGGGTAATTGAGCAAGAAGGCCGAAAGTATTGACAATGTATCGCTAAGTTGTTGGCGTGCGCAACTAGTACATCTTCCTGGGCGTCTAGGTCTGGGGATTGGTGGTGCGCTGGAATGCAAATCGAGGAATTGTCGCAGGGAAGCAGGATGGACCCCAAGACATGCGCGCAGGCGCGCGAAGCAGAAAGTCCCGGTCTGACGAGGAATGGGCGGTGACGGCGGAAGCAAACGGAAGCTGTAAATGCTGCACGACGCGGCGTCTAGGTATGTTGGAAGGATGATGGATGGTTGTGACACTGGACTATGCCGTCACAAGCTATTTGGAGAAATACACAGATGCAAGCCTTAGCAGCAGGTGGCAGGCCGCAAGAATGGGCCGGGCAGGGGAGGGGGGGAGGTGAAATGTGAAGAGCAAGGACCACATCGCGGGGTTGTTGCACATTTGGATCTTTGACTAGGAGGCTTTGTAGGGCGGTTGGCGGCATGTAAACAAACAACCAGGCGACGGCGTAGCAACGGGTGAGATGCGCGCTGCCATTGGCTACTGATCCCACCGAGATCCGCTTTTACGCACGGCTCCTATTACCGGCCTAGCGGCGATACCGGGGCGTTGGGCAGCTTTGTATTGAACAGGCCCGGCACTGTATGAATTTAGGATGTCTTGCTCACTACTCATAGTTGGGTAGAGACATTGAAGCCTGACGCCGTCTGCTCGAGTAGCTAACCATGAACCCATTTTGTAATTGAAGCATGACGGTTTTTTTGTGCGCACTCAGCCACACTTGTGCAGATATCCGCCATCATAAATCGGCACCGATAATAACAGGCGTGTGGCACCCCGCCCGTTTGTGTAGCTGTCCGCGTTTGTACAGTGCTCGCACTGTGAAATAATTACTTCAAACGCCGTCGCGATTATATCGTCAAACTCAGTAGACGAACCATCCATACATTAGTATACATGTGCACATAAAGACAGGAAATCTTGATGCCCTCTCCAGGTAGCATTATACACTATCGCAAGAGAAAAGTCAAGGCTGGCGATCTGCTGACCTGTCAAGCTCACACTCAGCTGGCATAGAACTCTTTACGATAGCTTCTTGATTATGAGCTTTGAACTAATTGCAGTATGGTGCGTAGAAACAGTTTCCCGTACGCGACACTCGTGGTCAGCCTTGGCCCTTGACGCAACGAATGGTAATGCGACTTGGCTTCGTCGCCATCTGCTCAGCGCATGATAAATGTGCTAAAGATCTACATCTCGAAAAGATGACCCAATAAAACAAGAGGCATGCATGATCTTAACCAGCTTGCAATATAGCCGGTGTTTCCTTGTGCTGCGCATCCCTTCTAGCCTAGAGTGTCCTTCTCAGCCAGGCTCACCAGGGAAGCCGGTCGTCCATGTCTCTTTTCAGGCTTGGCAGAGCATCTCCTTGAAGCGCAAGTAATCAAGATGATCTTTCCTTAGTTATACCAAGACACTACATATGCAGTTGTGTGTATCCTGAAGGAGAAACGGCATTAGTGTGATGTTCTGTGTACCCCCATTGCCTCTCATTCACCCCGGCGCAATACGATCGTATTTGCAATGAGATCCTCCATAACCATCCTTCATCCTCGGCCATGTGTATCGCTGGACTTCTTCTTCAAATACGTTAGCGCCGTCTTCCGGCATCCCCATTCCGCAGTCCCAGACCAGTTTTTTGCCTCATTAGTATCCCTCAAAACTTATTCTCTACATCCCACCTCTCTTATTCATATCCCACATCTCCCAGCATGCCTGCCAGAGTCACCGACTTCTTCTCCGACGACACCTTCCACCACTTACACCACGACTCCAAACCCTCCTCCAAGATGCCCTCCGCCACCATTGCCGTGCATTCGCCCGTGTGCATTCTTGCTGCGCTCGCAAGTTGCCTTTTAAGATTTGCGTTGCTGCTCACGTCTGCGCTGGAGCACTTCTGCAGTAAGGGCGTAAGCGGTAAATGCTATCTGGTAATGAATTGTAGGTATTACCTTTGGGTTTTGCCGGGGCAGATTGCTCTGTGACGGCTATCAGGGCGGTTGACGTATAGTGGCACGTGCTTGCGCAAAGCTGCAGCTTGAGAAATAAGAGTAATGCATATGAACTGTTATACATAAGGTGTAAACCGCATCTAATTTAAAACGCCAACAAGATTCTCGAACTCGGAGCATCGACCTAGAGGTGAGTGCTAGGGAGAGCGCCGAAGAAGCAACCGCAACACTGGTAACTATCTCAAACTCACTAGCTCGTCAAGCCTCCTTCTCATCAAATCCATATCATCAGCCTCCTCCCATAGCACCTTGTTCAATTTGTCGACAGCGTCCCGCTTCGCCGTATCTGTCTCCGCCATGCTTCCAATCGCGCTCTCCGTCTCCTGGATCTCTCGTTTTACATCCCTAACAGCATTCCAGAATGCGACTGTCTTGTTCTCATAGCCACTTTCTTCTAGACTGACTTCCCACTCCTGACCGCCTTCTCCCTCAACAACGTCTAACCATCGAGCCATATGCTCCCACTTCTCAGTATATGTTATCCCCGGGAGATGCACCAGGAGATTCCCCTTCTCTCCTTCAAATCCGTGGCCGAATTGATATGCATTGAACAAAATCCTTGGCATATAGATTCCATGCCGCTTATATCCCGTGCCATCAAATCCGCCCTCCTCCTTGGCAAGGACATTTGCCATGCTTGTCTGGTCGGCCGACCAGCCAAGGTCGATTTCTGGGTGGAAAAGCGGATTCCCGGCCGTTTCTAAAAGCATGTTGACCGTCCAGGGATGCACACGCAAGAAAATTATTCCATTGTTAAGCCCATTGTGGTCCCTTGAGGCGATAAAGTGGATGTCACTAATATCGGTTGGTGGAAGGAAGATTGTAGGGGGTATAGCTGGGTTAAGGATGATTGAGTCTGCATCTACCCACCTATATCTAAGTGAGTATCATGGGACATATTAATAGGAGTGTGACATACATGAGCCAATCTAGTCTTTGATCTACTGGCTTAGCCAGTTCCTGCAGGACAATAGAGAGAAGGTAGTTTGGCTTACTCCAGCTACCAGCCGAAATCTCTTGCCGTAGAATATGCATTTTATGGTTCCAGCGATCACAGTGCCGCCGGTGACTTTGGAGCCCTCGTTCACAGATCGGATCTTCTCGACCATAAAGCATAGATACTTTAGCCAGTGAGGGTGTCTGTATTAGTGTTTGTGTAGATTGCTTGGTAATTTCTGTTGAGTTGGCCGGGGGTGTTCCTGTCTGTGAATAGTCCAGTGATGGATAGAAACCAATGTTCCAAGTCAAGATCAAAGCGACTATGACAAGGAAGCTGACGCCGAATCTGCGTCTGGTGCGCCCCAAGTACGCGAGAGGCATGTCCAAAAGGTGCCTGTTGACTAGAGCAATGCTCTTATCGTGGGACATGGTTCCTGGCCCTAAAGGAAATAAAAAACACATATGGACCAGATAGAGAGTTGAGCTGGACGACGCCGAGTCGACATTTTATGCTGAAAATAAGCGCTGTGGTGGGTCATGAAATATTGATGTGTTGGTGGCGCACTGGCGACACCATGGCCAGAACGAATAGCGGCTCGGCTCGTCGTGGTGCTCGTCGTGGTGGAGTGGTTGCTTGGCATAGGTAGGCACAGCTGTTCACCACATTATTTCGTGGGTAGGGTCACATAATCGCGAATGTTTTACTGAAAAAAAAAAAATTTGGTGACGTGAGAAAATATACAATGTAGTCTGTACTGTCGACTTTCCACAATTATTCGACCACACGCCAGCCATGCAACGCTAAATTGTGTCGCGTAGTCTTCTACGACTTTCGTGACAAGCCCTCATCCCATTTTTGCCAGAACTGGTTCTCCCATACTGGCATGCACTTGACCTTCTCCGGGGGACTTTGCTGCCATGCAAATACGTCGCTAGCTGGGTCCTGCTCGGAAACCAATTTCGACGCATAGCCCTTCAGGTCTTTGATCTGCTTTGCTCTCTCGTCAGAGTACTCCAAGTTTACAGTTGGAACAACGGCAATTTTGCCATAGCCGCGGAACCACATGTCTTTGCAGAACAATTGCGGTTCGCCTTGAGTGCACTCGCCCTCGTCAGTGTTTGCCGTACGAAATTCCAGGCCCTCGAGTATTGGCTTGGCGGAGAAGACTGCAGCACCATTCCAGCACGCAAACACCTGGAAGGGTCGCTGTTGCGAATACCTCGTTTGCGTATCGTGTGCGTTCCAGAAAAGGTTCCAAGCGGAATTCCAATTTCCGTCCGGTGGGATATCGAAGAAGGTATCGCCGTTGATGCCCCTGGCAACCCAGACGTCGTAAAACGTGGGATCTCTGCCGACGTAGGTCCAATCCATGCCACATGTCATATCCGCGCCGAGGTTGCGGCGCTGATAGACAAGCTCGAGGATGTCCTCTGCGCAGGCTGCCACGTCGTTGAGGAAAACGACAGTGGTGTTATCTGTGACGCGGTTCGCCTCCTTAAGCAGCGGCCGCAAAGCCATGTTGCGCAATTCCGCCAGCTTTTCGATTCTGTCTCCGGCCGAAGGGTCAAGAGACGAGGTGTTAAAGTGATATGTGACACCCATCACTTCAAAATTGCCCTTGAGGGCACTCAGAATGTCGGCTGTACCATCAGGAGAATTGCCTTCGACGATGGACAGAGCACAGTTGTTGGGGCCGAGGAAATTGATGACCTGGACCAAACTTCCCATCAGACGCGGAAGAAGCGAGAGACAGTTGCGCATGTCCAAGGCGAAGTAATACTGGATTTCACGACCTGCGTCGGCAGGCGCTTGCAGCGACGCATATCGCTGGCGATCAAGGGCAGGGCATTCTAATCGGGGCAGGACTGTCGACGTCGGCTTAACGATGGAGTCTATATAGGTGGAAATATTGGAGGAGGATAATACCGCGCCTAGAGTCTGCTTAGCAACGAAAAGCTCACAATAAGCCTTAGGCGCATAGGAAGCCCGAGAGGGGGGGGGGGGGGGGACTGACCAACGACAACTGTGGCGGGGGGGGTCATCCAACGGTCATGGTAGCCATGCAAGTCGAAGTGAAATGACAATTTCAGACTCGACAGCTGCTCCCGTCGGTAGTACAGGCTTGTGAACAGGAAAAAGAAGCACAGGATAGGCGCTGCAAGCAGCACAAGCCTCCTGTGACGCATCGTCACAGAACCAACCAGCCGGCCGGTCAGGAGGAGGAGAAATTGTGGTCGCAAGGCCATTTGTGCAGCTGCACAGGACAGTGTCTACGGACAGGCACAGCCTTTTTATTCTACCAAAGTAAGGCTGTGGCCTGACAGGGGCTACGGCGGTTATAATATATAAGGCGGTGGTGTTTCCTGCCAATCAGGGCGATACAGATCCCAAAAGACCCCAGCCGCTTTTACGGCCCTTGTCAGCCCGCAGACTGCGATGCATCTGTCGCAGACGAAAAGCGGGCACCACGCCCAATATATCATATATATTAGAGGACGAAGTACCCGGACAGCAACCATTCCCAGAATAGCAGCATGCGTGGTTAGAAATTGAATCATCTCTCTTACCCCATCTCCTTGCATGGCGCTACAGTGGTGGCACTTTTCCAACGGAAGGGTAGTGCCGGGTCGCCCGCCGTTATAAGTCAGTGGTGGTGACCGTTATAAGTTGTTGGTGGTGGTGGTCATGTATGCCTTGTGCGCCTCCCTCTCATTCGTCTTCTCCTCGCCTGTTGGGCTACACAGCATTTTTTGCGCTCATCACATTGGCAGCACAAGATGCCTCGTTACTTTTCTCTTCGTCTTCTTCTTCTCCTCGCTCCTTTTCGCAGCTCGTCTGCTTTCCCAAACCCAGCCTACTACCTCTTCAACGCTTATCACGCTGCCGGTACCAATGAGACGCAGCACCTGTTAGTTCGAGCTGGCGAGCCCGACCCGCTCACAACCTGTGGCTATCTGGATGGAAATCCGACTCAATTTCGCACGGCCAATTCCGGATATAACTGTCGGTTCGATACAGCAAATAGCCTGTGGGGTTACTGTCCCACCACGGTTAACCGAGCCGTTGACTGTGGCCTGGCTGGAGCCTGCATTGATCAGCATGACTGCACAAAAGGTTGTGGCAATCTCCAAGGAAAGCTTACAACATTTACATGGTTGGTTTAAAGTCCTATTGAGACCTTGGAGAACGACTTGCTGACGCACATTTGTTGACAGCGACTCGGACCAATATTGTTCCACCGCTCTGTTGGCCTTGGCCACTGATCAATCGTACTCGTATATTGCTTGTGGTGGGAAGTCTGGCATAGACAATTACTTCGTGTCTCCTACTGCCGCAGCGACGACGACGACGACGACGACCCAAGACACAAAGGCCACGCAGCCAACGCCTTTGCCAACAGCAGCCCCGGAGTCGAAACAAACTTGGACAACGCCAGTCACCACCAGCAGCAGTACCAGCGGCAATACTGGCGGCAGTAATGGCGGCAGTACTACCTCGGCCGGCCCGACATCATCTGCAATGGCACCGGCAACCTCCAATACTGCCACGCCTCGAGGTTCTGACACCAATAACACTCCTGCTATTATCGGTGGTGTGATTGGTGGAATCGCTCTCCTCTGCATCTTTGGTCTTGTTGCCATTTACTTGATTCGGCGCGACAAAAAGGCCACGGCGAAAAGAGACAAGGAGAAAAGAAGCACTGAGCTATTGGCCTTGCCAAACGCCGAGGATAAAAAATATCCATCGCACAGAGCCACAGGAGGATGGGGTCCAAGAGAGCTTCCTGCTCACCAATCCAACCCCGTGGAATTGCCTAGCTAGCCAGATCTTTTTGCTCCGAGCCGCAAATCGACAATGCCGGCCATGTTGAATAACTGTTGGCCGAGGACGCGGCCCAGTAGTCTGATGGTGTCAAGGAGAGCGCCCCACAGCCATATAATACTCTTGAATTTTTCGGGCTAGCCTCCGCGGTTGGCCGGCCCAGCGGTTAGCAGGTGTCTAAGAATAGCGTGTCTTTTCATTTTTATTTTATTCTTTTCAGATCTTTAGAGGATAACAGCAACTAAAGAAACTATAAAACAATGACGAGAAATGTTTTGCGTTCGTATTCGCAAAGTGCCCACTGTATATAACCCAAGTCGACGTGAGCTCTGGCGAAGCTTCGACGTTTTGGCACAGCATGACTGACGCGAGACGCAACGCTGTTCCAGAAGTGGCAGAAGTTGTCGGAGAATTCGGTCGGCAAGAAACCGTGTACATGGTCCAATGGAGCTGGATCACCCTCCATGGTCTTCTGATCGTGGGCGGCAACGGTCTACATTGCGACAATGGTTGGCGCTTCTCGAGCAGTAAAGGCTTTCAATTGTTTGGCCTGGAAAAATAGCTCCTTGGCTGTTATGAGCAAGGCGTCTCAGCTTGGATCTTTGTTCGGGGTCGGTGACTCGGTCAAACAGCTGGAGTGCAAGGCAGAACTAAAAACAGCGTCGTTCGATAGTCTCGAAGGGGAGAGGCTGAATCCTTTACGTGCCACATAAGGCAACGGTGTCATTTCTCTTGTATGCCAGCACCGCCCTTTCTTGAATAGACTGCAAAATTTTGAACAGCATTGATCGACTGCCTCGCATGCGAAGAGCAAGAAAAGTGTACTCCAACTATCGTAGCGTTCTCATCCAGGGTACGGACGTTAAGTAGCGTCATGCATGGCACCCATGTGGGGACCTTCTGAAGTCATCACTGGCTGCTCGCTGCATTCGACTCGTTCGCGCTAGCAACTTGTAATGCAACCTTCAAGCTGCCACCTCTTCCAGTCAACTCCACCATTATTTAAGAAGAAAAAGCACTACGACAGCGGTTGCCATAATCTCATCGAGCTTCATCTCGGCCAGTAGACTTCACTAGTCGATGTATCCTCAATCATTGATGCTGTCCGACGCTTGAAGAATTTTCTGCACAATGTCTTCTGGAAACAAACAACGGGCGCCATCGGTGTTGGTATGCGACCTTGCTGGACATGGCTGCCCATGCACGATTGTCCAAGTTGCACAGCTCAAAACTGACGTCAATTCAGGTCACCGATTCGAGAGCTCGTGAGAGGGTCAGCCAGCGACGCCTGCCGCAGCGTCCCGACGCCCTGTCCCGGTCGCCGGGACGGGTGCCGATGCGGTTTATGACAGTCGACAACGTCCTGCAATTCAGCTCACAGATCCCCTCAGGCCAACCTCGCGCCCCTCCCACGCCCTCAACCGGTCCCCACGCCGCCGCCGGCCCTGTCCATCCGCGACGAGTCGTCTCCGGGGGGCTCCCCAACGTGCACTCGCGTACTGGCCAGCCCATGCCGTCGCGAACGACCAAGATTAGCGAGAAGCTGGTGCTGCTCCCCGAAACAGACGACCAAGAGGAGGTCGAGGACGAGATTGAGAGCGACTCGGTGCTCACGCGCAAGCTACAGGCCGAAGACGATGGGCCGCTGCGCGACGAGGAGCTCGATGTGCTGCGCAAGCGCGGCGGCATCCGCGGCAAGAGCTACGCCGAGCGGTTGCCCAAGATGCAGCGCAAGGACAAGGTCAGCCGGCTGACGGCGTACTGCACTGCGCAGGCTTTCAAAATCAAAGCCACAGCCGAGTTTTTAAAGGATAAGCACGAAGCAAAAACGAAGCTCTACGACGACTGCTTGTACGTCATCTACGCGCTGCCGCTCATGAACGGAAATGACGGCTATCGTGTCCGCGGCCGGCCCATCCTCAAGACCCCCGGCACTGGAAAAACGGTACTGGATCTGGAAATTGAGCGGACCGAGCAGCGAGACCACCACGAAGGCTACTTTGAAGATGATGCCTACACCGCACCGGAGAGTCCGGAGCAGCCCAGCCACATGCGCCCTGGCACGCGCGACGAGTCCCCCGACGATGAAACCGCCAACATGCACCACGGCTTCCACCCGCACGGCGACGGCTCTCCGCCGCCCATCAACCGTCTCGGCGGGCCTAACGCCAAGAACTTTGCAGAGTTGTTTGTCTTTTCGTACGGCGTCGTCGTCTTTTGGAACTTTTCCGAGTACCAGGAAAAGGACATTCTCGCTGACCTGACATTTGCCGACGCGGCCGAGGACGGCGTCAGCCTGCTGACGCGGCCGCTCGAGCAGCACGATTTCGAGACGGAAGAGTTTCACTTTGAGTACAGCGCCGACGTGAAGCGCCCGCGCATCTTCAACGACATGATCACGCTGGTGCCGCGGTCCGACCACATGATTAAGCTGACCATCAGTCACGCAATTGCGCAGAGCACCAAGCTGTGCCTGTTCGAGGAGCGCCTGGGCGAGACGATGCTCGACGCGCAGGACGTGCCCAAGACGCTGGCGCTGACGGGCGAGCTAAACATGACGAGGACGGAGATTGTCAAGATTCTCGGGCGATTGTTCAAGAGTCGCGTGGATATTAATCTATGTACGTTGTCCCCCTTCTCCCATCCCTCTTCAGCCACCGTCAAGTGGCGTAATCTCGAGGAAACCCCGAAACTGACTACGCACCTAGCCTCCAACATTCTCGACGTCCCCAACTTCTTCTGGGACTCGGAGCCGACGCTGCACCCGCTCTACGCCGCCATTCGCGAGTACCTCGAGATCGACCCCCGCATCAAGGTACTCAACGAGCGCTGTCGTGTCTTCCTCGACCTCGCCGAGATTCTCTCGGACTCGGTCAACGACGCCAAGATGAGCGCCATCACCTGGATCGTCATCATCCTTATCCTCGTCAGCATCCTCGTCACCGTCACCGAGGTCGGCCTGCGCTTTGCCATGCTCGAGCGCAGCAAGTCCACACCCGCGCTCGTCTCCTGGGCCAACCCGCCGTTGTCGTCGTCCTCGGTGCCGCTGCGCATTGGACCCGTGACGCCCGTGGAACAGAAGCAGCAGCAGCAGCAGCAACAAAAGCTAGCGGAAATACCGAGCCCGCTTGAGGAACTCGCACGCACGCTCGGGTTGCACGGTAACGCGACGCTAGAGGATGTCAAGAGCAGCATACGCACGCTGCAGGATGAGGCCGGGACGCTGCCCGTGTCCGAGGGCATCAAGGTCGACGAGCTCAAGTAAGAACTCGGGCATTTAAAAAAAGAAACGATGCGAGATTTACAATACCCTTATCCCAATTGACACAATGATGATATATTGCTGCCACCTTGTTCGAGGAAACAAGCATCATCTTCTTCACCCTCTCTGTATTGTGCGACCTCGCGTCGCAACAGCCCTTTTTAGCATAGCGAGCGGTGTCTTCTGTTTTTCCTTGTCTCCTTTATATTTTTTTTTGCCTGCTTGTGTCAATGACCGGCTACTGTTTGGAAATCAAAACAACATAGGAATCGACTTCTTCATCTTCTTCAAGTTTTCTTCGACAACAAGGCTCGAGTAAGAGCCAATGTGGTATTAAAGCGGCATGTTCTATGCTCATGCATGCTATGCATAATGCGTCTATGAAAATTGTTCCCAGTGCCAAACTACAACTACAACATGATACTTTGTATCCGTATATGCACTACTTAAGACAAGGACGCAAAAAACACTCGAAAATGATATAGTGCCCGATTTTGCAACGCCAATGTAGTAACAAATGCCATGACTGGTGTCAAGGGTAGAGACCTGCTTGGCCCGCCGAAGATGTAACAAGGCCACAGTTTCTCTGGCTCCGCCTCGAGTATCACAAGTCTGGATTGGCTACCAACATGATTGATATCGGGAGCAGCATGCCGAACAATGGCCAGCTGGACTGCGGTTTGCGGTCTCTGCATATGGGAGAGAAAAGGTAATGGGGCCACAGTTCGGTCCAAATAAATTATTGGGGAATCTTTTTGTAGCCAGTCTGCTGTCGTTTCTTATTGTCGAGTTCTGCTTTGCTGTATATAGCGGCGCCGAGCATTGTAATAGCCATACCGGTGCCCTTGAGCAGGTCAACGTCGACATTGAAGATGAAAATGCCGAGAAGAACGGTCAAACATTGCTTAAGGTTACCACAGACAGTCATTGTCAATGCGCCGGCGAGCTTATTGGTATTGAAAGACGAAATGTTGAGCAGAAAAGCGAGGCAACCATTGCCTAGCAGAGACGCAAAGGTGGCAAAGCTCGACATTTCCGAGTTGGCTAGAGCCTGACGGAAGCCATCTACCTCGCCAGTCGCAAATGCAAAGGCTAGCGCTTGCGCAGCAGCCATGGGGGACATTCGAAAAAGGAATTCGACAGGCGGAAGAGCGAGGGACCCGGTCATGAAGCGATTCGTGACAATAGTCTGGAAAAAAGTCAGCAGGGCACCGGGCAAAGCAAGAGGCCAGAACTGACCTTGAGGGCGGCAAAGATGACACCGAGAATTGTCAGCAGGAAACCGGCATCGGAAAACTTCATCTCGCCTGCCGTGGTCATGGCGGCGCCGACTATCAACGGAACCAAGGACAGATATGTGAGCGTGCTGTAGGTACGGCCGTACCAGGCACGGAAAATGAGAAGGGTAAAGATGGGGCAAAGCATGCGCATGGTTTGGTAAAAGGGAACGGAAACCATGGCAAGTGATAGGTTGGACAAGGCAATGTTGACAGTAAAGAGGGCGCTAAAGGCGACGAGGGCGAAGTTCTCACGTCGTCCCAGTCGAGAGAGTTTGAAATAGCCCCTGTGCATCATACCGTAGGTACCGAGAGCGGAGATTGAGGTGTGAAGAAAGGTCAAAAGCCAGGGAAATTTGAACTAGAGAGCAAGAATTAGTAGCTGGTGAAGGTCGAAGAAGATTGGCGCATCACGTACCACGCCGAGAACTAATTTGTTATAGATGGTGAGTAGCAATGACAGCAGAAAGTAGGTGCCTAGCCATGTGAACTTGACGGCTGATGGGATTGAATATTCGTGGTCGAGATTAGACTGGGAGGCAGCCTCTGAGCGGTCGACGTTGGCTTCCATGTCGACGGCAGCGTCGTTTGGTGATCCAAGGCTCGGAGTCTCTTTGAGTAGGGGCGGCGAAGGTTCTGGGGATTGCGAAGACATCTTTGGCGCGCTGAGCGGGAACAAAATGGGAGTCAGGAACTGAGTTGTTGGAATAGGTGCGCAAAAGATTTTGAGTTCGCTGTTAGTGTTGCGCGTCAAAGATGGAGGCGCACAGAACAGAGAGTCGAGGTAGCCGGCTTGGGCTTGACCAGATCAGATTCAAGGGTGATGTGTAGCCTGGCCGGGGGCGCAAAGTTAAATCAGACGCGTCTGAGGTTGATAATGAGCGTGACGATCTATAAATTGAGGAAATCGTGGCGCAGGTTCAATTGAGGTCGATGTTGGGGAGCTTGGCTGGTGGGACGAGGCAGCATTAAACGGGGAATGTGTGGTGCGGTGGTTGTTGCATGTATATGGGACCAAAAGAGCGTGGTGGATATAATGTCGATGGTGTGATTTAGAATGAAAGGAGTAGGCGGAAAAGAGCCCGAGCCAAGAAGACAAAAATCAATGCCAAAAAGATGGTTGAATTTGGATGATGTGGTAAGTGGTGAAGTTGGAAGCGCCGACGGAGGGGTGGGCGAAGAAGATGGCCTTTGCGTCGTAGGAGGGTTGTAGGAGGCGGGGGGAGGGGAGGCTTGGCAAGTGGCACAGGTAAGTTTCGGTAGTGGGAATAGCTGATACGTGAGAGAGTAGAGGTAGTTGGGAGCGTGAGTGCGGCCAAAGACAAGGAGATATGTGATGGTTTAAAGAACGCCGAGTCAGAGACAACAAGACAAACTGGTCTGAGTATCGGTGATCGTGGTCGTGACCGTGGCCGTGATCGTTGGTGGGGAGCCGCGAGGCTGATGAGACTGGGGAGAGCAAGTGTGTGGTGGTGGAGGAAAGAAGTCCAAACTACGTACCATCGAGGGTCACAGGTATAAAAGTCCGAGTGGCTTCGGAACAGATTGACATGAGGCCAGAAAAGGACAGACTGTAAAGACATGCATCAAGTAAACGGCATCAAGGGGTAGGTGGGCAATCAGGAGAGCAGCATGACAGAGAGCAGCATGACAGAGAGCAGCATGACAGAGAGCAGCATGACAGAGAGCAGCATGACAACTGGTGCAATAAATCTACCTACCTAGCTACCTTATTTTGTGGTTGTGGCTCAAAGGTGAGTTTCCTACAGTGAGTGCAGGACAGGATTTGCGGGAGTACCTGACCTCGTCCCAGCCAGACCTTAGTGGTCCCTCTGATGACATTCTCAGTGGATGTCTCCCAGTCGTGGGCTGTCAAATACCACCTCGTCAGCGGACATACTGCCTGGGCATGCGAGACCTACAGCCCAACACGCAGGAACGGCACACACCCTTCCAAAGGGGTACCCCTATCAAACAGCGTCGAATATACCCAGTAAAACTAATAATTCTGATTTCGCATACATCTTGGCAACAGATTTATCAAGCAGCATAAAAGTCGCATTCCTTGTCAAGTCTAGAAGCCAATTTTAGCACTTGACATTGATTACGCTACCAAGCCCTTGGCCATTGGCACCAGCCTTGGTACAGATACTTTTTGAACGAATTACACTGCTGTGTGGCAATGTGGCCACAAACAATAGTGTGTGCTCAATACCCAAGCCTTTTCACTATCATTTTGAAGCTACGCTTGTAGCTTGTTTCTAGCCTGCAAGGTACGCGGCCCTTTTTTGATACGTCACTGCAGATGATTTTTTGCTACCTACTTGGTACTCGAGTACACCTCTCACCACGCAACACTCCAGCCACTCAATCATCAGCACTCCAGCCACTGACGGCCTTCTTGTTTGCTCAAGGCCACGGCCGTTGGCAGCTGAAGCTGGCAACTGCCAAGTGGAATTGCGAATTGGAAAGCCAACTGGAACTGCTTGACTGTGACGGACTTTCAAATTTCCTCCTCTTGGCGTCCGTATCAGTTTACAAACGCCATCGCCCAGCATCTCCACTACTACTATTTCCTTGCAACGACATCCCTTCATCCACTGCAGCTTTATCTTGCTCATCTTTCTCTTGGTACGCTTCTCCTTCGTTCCTCAACACACAACCTAACCCCCCCTTTTCTCCCGCCCTCTATCACGCTAATCGCTGGTGCACACGCAACCCGCGCTCTGTTACGTCGGCTCTCCAACGCCACAGTTGCCCAGCTGCCACTTGCTAGCCCGTGGTTGCCGACCCGGCGCCGGTCACCGTTGGCCATGCCACCTGTTTGACAATGTCCGAACTTGAAAATCTCTTATTCCCTGCATCTAACTATTCAAGCCACCGCAGCATCCGGCAGGCACATCCGGCAAGACGTCAGCTCGTACTCGGCCGTGACGTTAGGGCCTCAGCTTCTCGGCTACCTGCCGACTCCATCAGCTGTCTTGACCCCCAACAAGACACCGATGAATACGCACAAATCCAGCATCAAAATCGCCCCCACTGCAGACACGATACATTAACCCCGTGATTTATATCCTCCTCGGTCACGACCGCACGCTTGCGATGCACCCTGTCAAGTCGGTAATTGCTTCCAGGAGCTGGCAACGGAACACGGCGGAAAACAAAGTTTAAGCTGCCAAATTACCCTTCCCCAGCATCGCCAATCAGCGCCAACAATTATCCTAGCGCCGACCCTTTTCGAGAAGAATGTAGCGTCAAACGACTCATACATGCATTAGCTCTGCCTATGCAAAGTGCGACAGTCTCTTTGCACTCTCAGCACGCGGGGCCGACGCGATTCAATCTGGTTGCGCATTAGGCCATCGTTTCATACTTGACCTCGGCAGACGCTGCCCCCGAGAAATCCAAGACACACGGGCTTTGTGTGTATTTTCTCGATGAACACTTCCATGAACAATGACCAGGATGTCCCTAGTTTCTCGCCGCTTGGCCCTTTTGGATTTCTGTTGTACTTGGATTCATTGCAGCCGCCCAACGGCAAGACAGTTTGGCCAACGCTAGCCTCCCCTGGCCAACACAGACGACTCCCACACATGGTAAAATTCAAGCACATGAATGGGCACTAACCGTACCAGGATCATGGCACACTTCTCAGACAATCTGGGGGCGCAATTCCAATGTTCCCTGCTCCTCTTGCCCGAGTGCCGTGGTCGCCAGTCGTACCATTGTCCATTGTTCCCTTGCCGCTGACGCTATCATTCCTCATCCCCATCCGGGATTGTCGGAAATGGGAACAAGCCATGGCATCCGCCCCCGTCATCTCCATATCGCGTGCTCTTTCCCGGCCTGGTATCGCTGCTCTTGTGCCACCCTGCCAAGCGTGGTTCTTCAGACCCCCATACCCGGCTTTCTGCCTGGTTACTGATAGACAAACCACACGTGAGCTGGAGCCATCGGGCTGCCAATTTATGCATACTTGAGATGCTTTTGCGAGATCGTCTGTTGCTAACGCGCCCATGGCCTGCGGCACAACCGTAACTTGGGAGACTCGAAATAAGACGCTTCGCCAAGAAGACGGCCTGACAGTTGGCCGACGCACTGGCCGTAGCCATTGGCGTAATCCCAGTTGCAACAACTCGCCGCCAAGGCTGCCCAAGCGAAGCCGTTGACAAATTGGCCGCCCCGGAGCTTATTCTGGCTGCAACGGACCCAGCGCCAGGAATTCTTGGCATGCATCTATGTTACGGTCCTCCGGTGGGCGATAACAGTCACAACGCGCACCGCTATTCCCGCCCGTGAGGCGCAGCTCTTCAATGCATGCACGCTGCGATTGGGTAAGCAAGGATGCTGGTACATACATACATGTTGTTCCGTATGCAACTGATAAATCACAAGTTTGGCCCTACTTGGCTTCTTGGCGGTTTCCCGTTGGCCATGCTAGTCCCACCACTAATCGCTTGGCACTTGCCTACCAGTAGTTTGCGCATGAGCCAAAAGTAGTTGGGGAGACTCCATGCGTTCAAGCCCTTGCTACCCGCACGGTTGCAACTTTTGAAACTCAATACACAGAAACGCTCTGAAGGCCATGATGGTAACTTGAAGGGACTGACTCGAACCCCCGGAAAAATATTTAGACTCTCTCGATAACCTTCTTGGTCAAAGAACACAAGACAACCATGGGGTTAGTTGGCAATACTGTTCTTTGTCAGAGAAGCCAACCATGGGGTTTTTCTGGTCGAACCAAGCTGGGCCTTGAGCGACGGGAGAGTCTGTTTACTGGGCCACAGCAGCAATACGTGCGTCCGTATCAGTACAGAAGTGGCAACGCCGGGCAGTTGTACGGATATTTACGCGCAACTACTGGACGCTAAAAGTCAACCCAAAAGTGTGGATGTGCGCCACGCAGAACTCTGTACTCGGTACCAACAGTTTCAACATTTACTTGTGGGCTTGTGCCAATGTGCCTTTGGATATTCCCCAAGTCCTTCCAGTTGCAGTATTTACTGGTAATCAGGAGGAGACTGGCGGCCCCGTTTCTGCGTGGCTTGCCTCTAGGTCCACACCTTTCCACACGCCCCAGCAGAACATGCTTGGTCGGCGGTAGCAAGCAAGCAGATAGGAGAGTTGAGTAGCTTGGGCCGTCAATCCTGCCATTTATTAGCATTCCCGCCATGATTACTCTCCCGCCTCCTTCGCTGGCGTGAAAAGCCTTGAGTTGGACAGACGCTACGGATACGCACACGCAGCGAGTCCCACCTTGGCTTGACTCGCTCTAAGCACCCCGCGACGTGTCAGAGTAACTACTCATCAGTTGGATCGACATCCTTTTACTTTGTTCATTCCTCTAATTTTCACGGATAGCAAACCATTCATTTTTTGTCTTTTGTCCCTCTCTTTTTGGTTTTTCATTTTGGGGAAAGTAATCACAATGCCCAGCATGGCCGTCTTTTCAGGGAAACGGCGTGCAGTACTGCTCCCTGCGCTTTTGTTTCTTTTCGTCTTTACACTTCTTGCAGTTGATGAATCCTTGAAACCGGTACGCATTTTCAATTTTGTCCGGTGAAGGAGTGAATACCAGGCGAACTACTGGACTCACAAGTTTTATAGGGCCGTTTCAGCAGGATTATTACCACCAGGCCAACGACGTCGCCGGAGCCAACGCCAAAATCTCGAGTATCTTCATTTCACTATCTCGTGCCCGCAAGCTCTCCAAATATCAAATTATGTTACAACATCATTTCTGCAGCCGTCAACAGATACCCAGCGGCGCTGCTTCTTGGCTGGAAAGGCAAGGGCGAGATGGACGCCGCCGAGACGCATCTGGCCAAGCTGCGCGCCATTCAGCAATACCTCCAAAATCTGTCAGCAGACAACGACGACGATCTAGTGCTCATTGTGGACGGCTACGACATTATTATGCAGCTCCCTGTTGAGATTATGATTGAGCGCTACTTTACGATTCAGAGAGACTCGGATGCCCGACTCGCCGAACGCTTCAACATGTCCGTCAGCGCGCTGCACGACAAAGGCTTTCGCAACACCATCTTCTGGGGCCCAGACAAGATCTGCTGGCCGATAGACTGGTCCGCGCCGAGGTGCTGGGCCGTACCTGCTTCGCATCTCGATGCGCACACATTTGGCCCGAACCAGGGCGACGGCGGCATGGCCACCAATGACCCCAAGTGGCTAAACTCAGGCACCGTCATCGGACCCGTGGGCGATTTACGCACGTACATCAACGTCACCATGGCCGAGATTGCGCGGACCTACGACGCCAATTTTGAAAACAGCGAGTCGGACCAGTATTATCTGGCCAACGTCTGGGGCCGGCAGGAATACCACCGCTCCAAGGAGGTGCTGGCACTCCGCAGCGACATCGACGCCAAGGCCGCCGCGAAGCTCGAGGGCAGCGACGAGTTCAAGCTGCCAGATCCGCTAGCGTTTCCAGGCGAACCGACGGAATTCCATGTTAGCATCGAGTACGAGTCGGCGCTTTTCCAGACCAAGGCGGGCTACGATCGGTACTTTGGGCACATGAAATTTGACCAGCCCGGCTACACGGCACGCATGGATGTGGACATGTATGAACAGGGCACGGCGTTTGTGCCTTACTCAATTCCAATGCCCGCCGCGGTGTACGCGGCCTTGACTAGGGTGTATGAGGCGGCCGTTAAGCCATCGTCGGCCGCTCGCCGATCTGTCTCAGAAGGAGAAGAAGCGGCGCCGCACCGGAGCCGACGCGAAGCCACCGCCACCTCCAGCCGCAGCCGACTACCCGCGAGCGAGTGGCTCCGCTCCGCAAGCCTGGGTGTCAATTACGTGACGCGTCACATCTATGGCCTCTGGCACTGCACGGGCGGCAAGGAGTTTATCGACCCCGAGTACAAGGCCATGTGGTTCTTTCCCTACGTTGCCAGCTTGCTGCGCGCCAACGCTCTCGCCTCGCGCGCCGGCGACGAACTCACGACCGCAGAGATGAACGGCCGCGCCTGGCTGCCCCAGCTGCAGTACCCCGTCGAGGACTCGCGGAACCCCATGGCAGGCGGCGAGTACGGTGGCGCTTTCACGGACTATGAGGGCGAAGAATTCCTGTCGTTTGGGCAGCTGTGTGGCGAGTGGCAGGACACCCTGTTTTCAGGCGAAATGCCGCCGCCGTCAGAGGCAGCGGCTGCAGAAGCAACCTCGAAGCCTGAATAATGAGTTGAAGAAGAAAACGAATCGAAGCCAGCTATGTGGAGTGTAATTTGTCCTTTTTATCTTTTCTGTTTGGCAGCCATTACACATCTGGCACCGAGGCAGTCTTATGGGGGAGTCGTCCTCTCTGCTGTCATATCTGCGGCGCTGCGCACTGCATCTTGGTTTTCGCATGTACCACTACCTACCCCGACAACCCATTAAAATCACTTGCATATCACATCAAGCCAAGTTTCTATTATTTTCTCTTACCGCGTCTATAGAGATTCGTCATTTAGAGCTAGAGATTCGGAAATCTTTCCACTGCTCATTGCTATCATAGTCATAATGCCATGCCACAAATTCATATTAGCTATCGATGCAAACGCGGCATGTCAAGACCGAACCATCAGTACTCGTGGTGATTGTGAGAAGAGATGGATAGTGTAGGGAGCGATGGATAGTTGTAGTTTGGTAGCGTTCCGCATCCGTCTCGATGCTGCAGCATATGCAAGCCTGATTCGCCGTTGTGTCTCATCACATCGGAGCTAATGTAGCAATGACGCTACCACGCACAGCTCATTGAAACACTGGCCACGCCGCGCCCCCTTTGCGCATTCCCATTCTTCCTCCTGCACGATTGCAAAATACAGCACGATGCCGCAGAACCTCGGTCCCCTCGTGCACCTCTGGGGCATCGACCCCTCGCAGCTCCCCGCGCCCACCGCCTCTGCCGCGGAGCTCACGCCTCTCCTCACAGGGCTGCTGTCCGAGGCGCTGCCCTTTATCGACGACCTGCCCGCCGACTCTTCCTCTTCTTCTTCTGCCTCCAAGTCGCCGCCCTCCTCCTCCTCGTCCTGGAAGTTTCGCAAAACGCACACGTACGCCTCATCCGACGCGCCCGTCGACGTCTACGAGAAGAAGCTCTCCGCCGACGTCATGCGCCGCCTCGCCACCGACTACCAGTCACAGCTGCCGCAGGTGCGCCCGCCGAGCGGCGCCGCCGCCGAGACGTGGTTCCTGCGGCGCAGCGTGCACGCCGATGCGGCCGCCCCCAAAACAGCCAGCTGGGATGAGTTCCTCCTCCACTTTAAGCAGCAGCACGCCGCGTCTGAAAAGGCCTTTACCGCGTCGGTTGAGTCGACGACGCCGCGCACGCAGTGGGACTGCGGCGGCGTCGAGATCCAGCACGCCGGCGCGACGTGGGTCGACTGGACGCTGAAAGTCGAGGAGTCGGTGCACCGTCTGCCGTTTCCGCTGAGGCGGCGCGTTTTTCCCGTGCTGCAGGCGACGGCGGCTGTCGCGGGCCGCCGCGAGTTTGTCGTGGTGCAGGTGTTTTATACAGGCGGGCCGGACGCGGCCAACGCGGGCGGCGGCGGCGGCGGCGGCGGCGGCTCGGTAACGGGCGCGTATACGAGCGTCGAGCGCGTCCGGGAGCTGTCGCCGGGGGAGGACGGAACGAGGCGCCTCGAATGGGTCATGGGCACGGCGTCGGACGCGCGGGGCGTGCTGCCCGAGTTTGTGCAGCTGCTGGCCACGCCGGACATGGTGCCCAAGGACGTTGACTTTTTCCTGTCATGGGTGGTCGGGCAGCGAAAGTAGAGGGCTTGGGAGGCAAGGAAAGCTTTGACGTGATATCACTTTGATGTATCTGAGAAGGGATATCGCGTTGGAGCGTGCTGGAGGGGGGGGGGGACTGTGAGTTGGCAAAAGTGGCCGTTTTGTTCTGTCGGCTGGCAGACAACGGCTCAGGAAGGAAGCGGCAAACGACAACGACAAACGGCCCATCATTCACGCCTCGTACTAGAAACAATATCATCATTCTTCCCACCCTTCTTCTCCTCATCTCCAATGCCATCCATCCAATTCAGACACCATGTCCACTAGACCTCGATCCGTACCGCCCGCCTCAACCTCCCGCGTCACCCGCAGCCACGCCGCCGCCGCGGCTACTGCCTCCTCCTCCTCCTCCTCCTCCTCTTCTCTCATCGCCGTGCACCGCAGCACCACCATCACCGCTCCCAAATCCACCAGCACCGATGCCGCGCCGCCCACCACCTCCACCACTGCTGCCTCGCGCCTCGCCGCGCAGGCCGACGCCCTCGCCAAGATGACGCTCGAGATGAACCTGCGCTCCGTCGGCAAGCAAGCCGACCGTCTGGAGCGGGACCTGCGCGCCCTCGTGCAGGCGACGGCCCGCGACGCCGCCTTTCGCGCGCAGCACGAGACCCGTCTGCAGGACCTGTGGAAGGAGATTCTCGCCGTCAAGGCGCACCTGGCCGCCGCTGGCGACCGCGACGACGCCGCCCGTGGACTCGCCGACGAGGCGTGCCGGAGCGAGGCGCGGCGCCTGGCCGAGGAGATGCGCGGCGAGATGGCGGGTGTCAAGGAAATGGTCAAGGGTCTGAGGACGGCGCTGAGCGAGATGCCGTCGGCGGAGCAAATGCAAGCCGCGCTGAGCCAGAGCAGCGTGGACACGCAAGACAGCGGTGCGTCTTACCCTTTTTTTTTTTTTTTTTCATCCCATCACGTCATGTTGGGGAGGTTTGTTTCAAAACGCTAACGGTGACTCCAGATCCGAATACTCGGCGAAAAATCAACCAGCAGCAGCAGCAGCCGCGATCAGCGTCGAAGCAGTCGATACACGCGCGCATCCAAGACGCCCTCCGGTCAACCCGCCGCTGGCACCGCGACCACAAGACGACGCGCCTCTCCGACGCCGCATTTTGCGCCGCTTACCTCCGACAGCAGTCCAAGCGCGACGCGCCCATGGCCGTCTTCCTGCAGCGCGCTGTGCAGCGCCGCGTGCAGGCGCGCTCGCCGGGCCGCGCGCTGCGGCCGCGCAGCCTCGACGACCTGTGTCGGCTGGTGCTCTGGGCCGACGTGGAGGCCGTGGTTGAGGACGTGCTCCTGCGGGACACGACGGATGTAGAGGAGGCGTTGAGGCGGTAAAGGGGAGGCATCAAGACGGGGGTGTGGTTTGGAATGCTGTTGGACGACGAGGACAAGAACTCTGTTGTGTCATTGGGCGCAGATGTAAAGGGGACGATTTGCGACGAGATGACGGGGAGGGAGAGGGAGGGGTGGTGGAATTTTATATTCTAGACTTTTTTGTTTTTTTGCACCATTTCGCAGTTCAGAAGCCCATATATACAGAGCACCCATCTATACAGGGCAAAAAGACTAGAAAAAAGGACTTGAGAGAAGAGGAAGAAAACGCTTGATTCCAAAAAATTACGCATCAACCCTTCCGAAACGCCGCCGTGAAGTATACACGTACAACTCCTGATACTCGCTTGGCTTTCGCGCAGCGCCATATGTGAAGGAAATCAAAGGATAAAGAATCGCGACGACCAAAAAAAAAACGCCCAAAAACCATTTGCCATAGACAGAGAAGAACATAAAAAAAAAAGAGAAAAAGAGAAACCCGGGGAAGAATCCACCGCTTATCCTTTAATCATCCACGTCCATACCAATCGACGACATTTTCAACTCAATCTCCGACCGCAGCTGCTTAATCTGACTCTCCAACCTCTGGCGGAGAATCTTGTTTTGCGTCTTTTCCAAATCCGCGCGGCGGTGCGCGAGCTGTTTCCGGAGATCATTGATAAAGTCCCTAACGCCTTGCGCCTCGTCCCTCGCCGCGCGCTCATCCTCGTCCATGTCCTCGTCATCATCATCGTCGTCGTCGTCGTCGTCATTGTCATCCTCGTCCGACTCGTCTTCTTCCGACTCGTCCATTTCAATAGACGGATGCACGGCGGGCGTGTTGCCCTGCGTCGTCATGAGCGGTGTGCCGAGGTCCTCCACGCCTGTGGCGGGCGTCTCCGCCGTCGTCGTCGCCGCCACCATGTCATCCGCAAACGCGGCTTCCAGGTCGGCCTCGAGATCCAAGTCCCCGTCCGCGTCCTCGGCGCCAAAGTAGCCCATCGAGTCGTCCAGCTCGCCCTCTGCGTCTTCGCCCTCTGCATCCTCCTCCTCCTCGTCCGCACCACCCGCACCGCCATCCGCGTTGTTGCCCTCGTCTACCCACTCCCACGCCGTGCGGTCCGCCATCGCGTCCTCGCCCAGCAGCCTCTCCACCTCTTGCTCCTTATCCTCAATCTCCTTTCTGCTAATCGTCTTGGCGAATCTCCTGTTTACGCAGTCGTGCATCGGCGGCGTCAGCCCGTGCGGCCATTTAAAGCTGCCCGCGTCCACCACGCCCGGCAGCGTCGCCTTTTTCGCCTCCTCCTCTGTCTTGACCATCTGAAACACGAGCAGCATCTGGCATACGTCCGCCGACTTGAGAAAGCTCTTCTTGTCCCACGTCTTCATTGATTCCGTAATCGTCGGCAGATCCACCATTACCGCCGCAAACATCTGCCCCTTGACCGTCACCACCGCGCGCCGCGACTCCTCGTCAAAGAATTTCAGTGAAATCTGCGCGCCTCCCTGCTGCCGGCTCACGCCCACCTTGCCAGCCTCCATCATTGCCCGCACGTAGTCGCTGTGCTCGCCCGGCACCATCCGCAGTATAAATTGCTCCTCAATTGCCGGGTCCAGTTCGCGGTCGCTCGCCTCCGAATCGTACCCATCGCCTGGAGGGTGCACCGGCGGCCGCCCACGCGCCTTCAATACTAGCTGCGTGTGCGCGCCCCCAGCGGCGGCCGCCGCGGCCTTGGCTTGTCGAATCTTGATCTTGGTCGCAGGCGGCGCCGAGGCCGCTAGCGGCGCGTCGTCGTCGTCATCTTCGTCGCGCTGTCGCTTCTTGCTTTCCACGAGCTTCTGAGTCGGCTTCGACTGCCGTCCCGCTTTGGTCTTGATGGGGGTCGCGTGGTCGACGCCCGGCGTGGCGGGAGTCGAGCCGCTGAGCTTGAGCTTTACCTTGCGCGAGCCGCCGCCCTCACCAGGAGTCACCGCTGCAGCTGACGGCGGTGTGTCAGTGATGAAAGCAGTGGATCGGTTGACGTTAATCTTGAGGCGCGGTTTGAGGGGCCCCGCGGGCGTGCCTGGTCCCGCGTCGGCCATTTTATGAATGTTGTTTTGGTTGATGGAAGATGCAAGTCAGAAAACAGGTAGAGAGTTGCGATGCAGTTGCTTGAAAGTGGGGCTCCATCGACGCACCGCGCCCGCGTGTACGACATCAAGCCGAGAGAATATAATTCTTGGATTTATCTAAAAAAAGTCAAACACTTTAATTCTTATTGAAACGAGCTGAGAATAACACAGGACCTAAGAACTGATCATTCGAAAAATGCTTGTATTGTGTTTTTGGCATGGCTGAGCTTGGAGTATAAATCTGAAGGCCATTTGATAGATCTCTATCTAGGCCCTCTGGCCAATGCCAGTTTTACCAGCCATTAAAGATGTGCACGCAATGCAACTATTGATATATGTAAATGCCAAAACGCCATGTAATGCTCAACAAGAAGGAAACAGAAATGAATGCTGTATAATTAGAGGTCAAGGCCTCGCCACCCATAGTTGCCGTCCACATTGATCCATGTGCCGGCCTCGATACCATCCCATCCCATCATGACTCCAAGGATTCTACATCCCATGGCACTGACTGCGCAGACGACCTTGTCGCCAGCTCCCGAAAGCATGGCAAGGTCCATCATATACGCGCGGCCGAGAAGGCTGCGGAGTTTGAGGGTCTGCTGAGAGGGCCTCAATCTCGAGACAGCTCTGCTCTCGGAGAGATAGGGAGTGGCTGCTGGTGCGTTGGCAGAATTGTCCTTGGACTCGGAGCCCAAGTGCCAGAATATGGGAGCAAAGAAACCGCCCTCCCAGCCAAAAGTATCTTCGACGAAATGGTGCAGCACGCGCGGATCATTTGTTGCGTCCTCGATGTTATCCTTGGAAGCCAGCTGGATTCGATCCTGTGCGGGTAAGAGACTTGACAGTTCGTCTTCTTGGTATGTGTGAGGGTCATCAGACGCAAGCATGGTGATGGAGTCGCGAGCACCCTTGTAGTTGATGCCGGCAGTCTTGTTGTAGTATTCGTCAATGAGATGGTGCGCCTTGCTCAGGTAGACCTCGGCCGGAATGTAGGTATCCTTGTATTGGAACTCTAGCGGGTGTCTGTCACCATGACGAATGTGCAGGCCAACAATAGGGGCGTCAAAGGACGATTCAGAATCAGCCTTGGCCTTGGTCTTAATGTCACGAATGCGCTTCTCGGTATAAGCTTCGTCGGCCTTGTTTAGCTTGAACAGGGCCGAGTAGCCGGCCCTAGCCAAGTTGAAGAGCTGCTGGGTCTCACTGATCTTGCGGCCAGACTCGATATTGGTCAGTAATGTGGGTAGAATCTCCTTAGCATTGGTGTTAGAAATAACCAAGTGTCGGGCCTCGGCCGGACAAGGCAGAATGTGATGTCGCGGCGGTGGCTGGCATTTGGGCGTAGGGGGTGCTTCGAAGATGTCGGTGTATGAGCCGTAAGCCCATCGGGAGTCATCTATGAAGAAGGATTTTCCAAGTTCCTTGGCAATGCCGTACGAGGTCCACATGGACATGAGAGCATGGCCAATACCAGCGTTTGTGCTTTCGAGAACGTATGTGATGGAGCTCTGGCAGATGGGGAGATGATTGAACTCGCCATCCAGGCCAACGAAGCTTCCACTTCGCGAGCGCTTGGGAGGTAAAACGTCTGATGAGGGTAGTAGATGCGTCTTTTCCGCCTCGGCAACGTCAACAAAGCGATTGGAGGCATGTTTCTTTAATGGAGTTTGGCTGGTAGAAGGCTCCGAGTCAGAGGTCTGGCGAACGGCAGCCTCGCGACAGTGTCCCATCATTTCCGAGTAAGCCTCCATGGAAAGGGGAAAACGGTAGTTTCTGGGGATCGACACAGTCCACTTTGAACGGCCTCGGTTGTCGTCAATGACAATGGGAGTGGGAAAGTCGGGCAAGTCATCCTGGGCAACCATATTGTACTCTTGTTCGAAGAGGGAAAGTGAGCTGACATTATTGCCGAATAATCGGACAAACACGTATCCAAGGCCCGAGAAGAAGCACAGGTAGAGCAGAAATCGGACAATCCGTCTCGGATGACGGGAGAAAGGATTCGAAGAAGCCCGTTTGCGTCGAGGGACGAGTGACGGCAGACTGGGCGAGGGAGGCGGAGACCAAAGGAGGCTGCTGAGAGGTGGCTGACTAGACGATGAGGAAGCAGAATCCTGGCCCTGAGCGCGCTCGTGAAGGTTGTAAGAGGCGGCTCGACGAAGGTTTATTCGCGGGGGGACGACCAGCAGCCGAGGGTCGGAAAGATCAAGTTGCGGCGCCATCTTGACGTGAGGTACGGACAAGAAGTGAAAGAATAGGAAAGAAAACCGATCAGCGAATGTAAAATGATCTTCAAAGTAGCTTTCCCGTGGAAGGAAAACTGCTTGAGCACGGCCAGCCGGAAAAAAAAAGAAAACCAAAAAGATGTAATACGCAATCCAGCAACAAGAGGCGACAGCGGCCTGTTGGCTGACTAGAGTCCGACCGGCGGGCAGATGAGAGAAGGAAGAATGAAAAAGTCGGGAAGCTTTCTCGTGTCCGTTGGCCGGTATTGAATAAGTGTTGCGGATTGAGGGCTATAAGCCAGGGCCGTCTTAGCAGAGGTGGGAGCGAAACATTCGAGTCTAAGAGAGGCGTCTGTTCATGCGACCTGCGCCAGGACCCTCAACGGAAGACCCTCAACGGAAAAGAGATGCGACGTGATGAGGCAGGCAAGAAAAAAAAAGGAATGAGCCGGGGGAAAAAAGGCGTTTGAATGGGGACCCTTTATTTGAATGTTTGTTCGTTTCGTAATGTCTTTTTCATTTATTCTCTTTGAACCGTTTCTTTTTGAGGGGGCGTTCGCACGAGATGAAACGAGAGCTGCCGGGGTCGGACCAGTGAGCGGGCGAGCTGGGGTGAGGCGTCGGAGCGGGGGCTTTTGTACCAGTCGGCGAGTGTGCAGAGGGGGAGTTTTTCGTGGCGTTGAAGTCGGGAAAATAGAAGAAAGAAGTAGATGAGAAGAGAGAAGGAGAGCAAAAGCTGGTGATGGAAATGGTCGAGCTACAGGACGAGGTTAAAGGCAAAGAACGAAGAAAAAAAAAAAAGCTCGAGGTTGCCGGGCCCGTCAACGCGAGTGGCAAACGGCGGACCACCAAAACGGGCAGGAGGAGAAGAGACGAGGAATGACAGGGCCAATATTGTTGCAGCACAAACGAAGGCAGAAACGGCCCCTCTACAACAACGACAAGAGAAGGATAAATGAGACGAAGAATATCAGATAATGGATAAATGGAATGCATGCACAGAGAATGGGAGAAATCTACGCCGAGCTTGATGGTATGTACGGGTTAAAAAGGCCGGCGTCGTCGTTGGGAGCTAGATGCAGCGATCGGCCGCTAAGCCACCAACCACCGGCCCCTGTCCGGCCGCTACGAAAGGGTTCTGCCATGCTTTGTTTCCCCACTAGTTTCGCAGCAAGGGCGGACGCTTTTAAAAAATTTGAGCATGGGTTGATGGGCAATGACGTTTTTGACTTGATGCAGTCATCAAAGTAGGTGATTGACACGGAGGCAATTTGCTGATGCGAAAGGAGGCGGTCGGGCGTCGAAGATTAAGAACGAGCCCGTGTTTTTTATGCAGGCGGGATGCTTCAACAGCTCATGTGGCTTGCGCTTCCCCACTTGCGTCTGCTCTCCCGGCCATTCCAAGAATAGATGGGCAATAATGATAAATGCTTTATAAATCTGCGGCAAACTCTAAGAGCATGTGCTAATCTACATGTATCAATCAAGACTGCCAGGTTTTTTTTTCGGACTTGACAAGCATACAAGTCTCGTATAGATACTTGCTATTCATATATACATACATTTATATACATACACACACGCAATCCGATCCACCTTGTGCTCCAAATCCTGGATATACGACCACAAGAACACGTACCAGTTCCGTATTACCCAGCCTCTTGAGATCCAGAGCCGAGGCGGTGCAACACCCCGAGTCAAGTCTCTTTTTTTGTCTTTTTTATTTTCTGGCCTTTGTAAGCATCATTGCTTTTTTTCCCCTTGTTTGATCCCACCTGCCCCAACTAGTGCCGTTTCATCTTGCTCCGAGAGCCTTGCTGTGCGACCAATCATGCCTCTCGAATCCAAGGACCGCATTGTACACTTATGCACAACAAGGGCTAAAATTCGTGCTCTTTGATATATATTTTACTTTGCGCATCATGAAAATCTGGGTGCGCTACACATACTTTGTAATGTGTACTAATTTCTTACAACATTTTTTTTTTCCTTCAGCATCACGCACGTACCAGCTCCCTCCCTCCCAGCTCCTCCCGCCCCTCCTCAAAAAGCCCGAGACCCTCGATTGTGTGGAGGAATTACCAGTACTAACCACCAACAACGCTTAATATTCACTGAGCGGTCCCGTTTACAGCCAACGATTAAACTTTTGGACCTTACAGCGACTGCCCAACCACCATCAACCCTCTCTTTGATATTCCTGTTTCCATGTGCGCACCATCCTCCCTTTGCGGCAACTAAACCTTAGTTTAGCTTCCAGCCGCACCTTGCCGTCCCCCCATCTCACACCAACACGCACGCTCGCACGCGCGTGCGCTGCAGGGGCTGCATCCTTTCCTGTCCCAGAATCCATTAAGGGCCGAGGTTCTATTTACCCGTCACACCACCGCCAAGAAAAAAGAGAACAGAGCAAGATATCCAAGACAAGGCCCTGCAAAGAGGCATAAAAAGATGGTCAAGCCATATGCAAGCCATACTTTGCAGACATGATCCGTGCACACTTGATCGGCTCGCTCGCCCACCTTATTTGGCCGTGGCGTCGGGCCAAGCACGCCATGAAACAGTCCCGTGCAGAACAACACTGCAGGCATTCAACACCGATATTCTTCAAAAATGAAGCCGCAAAAGCTGTTGCCTCATCAGAAAATTGCCATTCCAACTTGCAATCGAATTGAATTGCTCTCTGTATCCCTGCCTCCATCATTTCACCAAATGACGTGCATCTTCTCATCGCATGACAGTCCTATTTTAATCTCCTACACCCGTCTCACATCACTTGTCAAATCGGCACATCCGGAGATCAAACACTCCAACTTCATCCCGTCTCTCTCCCTATCATTGTATAGTCTACATCACAAAGCACCTCGACTATGACGGTCATATGTCTGCCAATGTCTATTCTCTCGTATGCAGCAGTCGACTACTCTTACACCCACTCGTCTTCTTCCTGTCCGTATTGCCAATAAACCAAACAAACAGCCAATAGAACAAAAGTCTCGACCTAAAACTTGGGTATCCCGTAATCAACCGATTAGAAAAGCAGTAGCAATCGTCCGTGTCCGCTAAAACAACCCAAAAAAACAAGCTTCCGAGAATGAAACAACAACCAAAAACGATCAAGCCCATGCAGGGACTGTACCACCACTGGTGCGCATAAGCCGCGCATAAAACGTAATAAAAGAAACCGTAAAAGACGTCAAGCACGCGTGTCGAGCCGCAGTCCTCCCTATTAAATTCGCTCCGCCCCCCGTTCTTGCTGCTCACAAGGCCTCGCCAACAACTTCACCTCCAGGTACAATCGCCATCACGTCAATCGGCAGAGGTGACTGTCCAAGAGGCACTAGCTTCTTCGCATCCTCGTCCACAAATTCTAGCTTCGTCCCGGGTGCAAGTCGGACGCTGCCTCGTACGCCTCTAACAATCTGGCCGCTCTCCACCCGGTCTTGGATCATTTCCTCCAGCATCTTGCTCATCTCATCCACACTCTTGGTCCGTCGTCCATGGCCCATGCCCGGTGTTTGCTCCGCCACAGCCTTTTCGACTTCGGGGTTCGATAACCGCACCTCGCCAGATGCGTCAGCCGTGTCGCGCGAGCGTGCTGCACTACGCAGGGCTGCAAGCATGCGGTCCTTGTCATCGAGCCTGGCTCGGAGATCGGCAATCTCGGCGTCCTTTTCCCTTAGCACTGCCGACACGCTGTGATCCTCTCCAACCATAATGGCCTTGCCTGGTGCTGAAAGGCCGACCGAAGTTCTCGATGAGCTCGCACGGCGAGCTTGAAGAAGTCGCTTCTCCAGGGTCGCAATGTACCGGTTCTTGTCCGCCAAATCCGCCTGAAGTGCATGGTTTTGAGCCGTGAGCGACGCATTACCATCTCCAAACTCGCCCATGCCATCTTCTTCTGTCACGGCTGCCCCTTCACCCTCGCCGCTGATTCTCCGCCCTCCATTCGAACGTCTGCCAATTGTTGACGATGAAGTAACTGATGTGGTCTTGTCAAGCAACGACTCGCGTCCACCCAGTGACTCACGTCCTGCAAACGAATCGCGTCCGCCCAGAGACTCTCGGCCTACAAAAGAATCCCGGCCGCCAAAAGATTCGCGTCCGTTGCTTTGTGTCGTCATTGACGATCGGATAGATCCCGTCAAGGAGAGCTGAGAAAATCTGGCATATTGGCTGAGCGAGCTGAGCGAGCCACTCGAGTTGACTCCGATTGATTTCGAGCTCAGAATGAGACGGTTCAGGTGGTCGATGCGTTCTTTGAGCGCAGTACGCGCGAGCTGCATCTCCAGCATCTGTTCCTCGCGTCTCTCGGCCGCCTCGAGCTCGAACGCTCTCTCTTGCTCCTCGTCCCGGTCCTTTTCAGTGGCGTCCTCATCCTGCCCCTTCTTCTTGTTCTTGGATTGCGCCTCTAGCTGCTGTCGAAGTTCCACAATCTCCATGCGGTAACGCTCCAGCAGCACTCTGGCACCGCCTTCGCCACCTGAGCCAAGAGCCTCTTCGGCCTTTTTTGCGTGACTGATGATGCTGTTCTTTGCTCTGCTCGCGAATTTGAGCGTGTTAAGAGTTTCCGTGGTGTGGCTGTTGGCGGCAGCTGCGCTGTTGGCTGCCCCAATCTGGATGGTGCACAAAATGCTAACCAATGAATTACCAGCAAGCGCACCTTGCAGTAATCTTGTCAACTTGGAGTCACGGTACGGTAAATGCTTGCTGTCTTTGTCACTGGCTTTGCCCTCCTTGTCCTTCCACTCGGAGAGCTTGGCAATGACCGTTCCCAGGGTAAGAAGACTCTTGTTGATGTGTGCACCCTCCTGTCGGCGCTCCTTGGATTCAGCAGCCTTTTCTGAGCCTGCAAGATCGATCAGGCTAAGCGTCGAAACGCGGACACCACCAGGCAGGATTCCAGAGCGCTTGCTATTCTCAACGGCACCAGCGGGCAGGCGCTGACGGCTTTCGACGACAATCTGCACAACAGCATGACTTCGCGAACTGCGGGCGTTGAATTGTGTACTCGCTGTGCGACGTGCCTGATCGCCTCGAGCAATGACCCTCAGCAGCTGCGTGGGACTCTGCACGATTTCTTCCTTCAGCGGCGTGGCGTACACGCCACGTTTGCTGTCTTCCCGCAACTTGATTTCCTCTTGCTGGGCGCCACCTGCGCCACCACCGGTAGGCATGCTCAACAAGTCGTGAATTCTTTCGTTGTAAATCTCCAAGTAACTCACTCGAAGAAGAAATTCGCGCGAGGGAGTTTCACGGATATAAGAAAAGATGTCTGTAATGGCCAATGGAATGACACCAGGTTGCGTGGCGGTGCCCTGCATGGAGAATGTTTTACCTGTTCCGGTCATGCCGTAGGCAAATACAGTGCCGTGGTAACCCTCCATTACGCGTCTTACAAGACGCTTGGCGATATGGTCATATACTCGAGAGTTGTTGTCGTGAGTAGTGAAAACATTGTCTGCGGAATGTGAGCTGGGGTGCTTCAATGCAATTGCTGACGCTGAAAGCTTACCATAAATATGGTCTCCTCCTTCCTTTCCCTTATATGAAATCAGTGACTTGCGCCCGTCAACCATCCATTCTCCTTCTGGGGTCTGGTCCTTTCCGGTGGTGTCGGGACGGACACGGACACTGACAACGACGTTTCCCTTACCCTCGGATTTGGAGGATCGCTTATCAAAGCCTTCAGAGGTGTCGGTAGAGTTACCGAACTCTGTCTTTTGATTTTGAGTCTCCATAGGTTCGTCGTAGGTGGTGGCAGAGGTTGAGTATGAGTCCTGGGCCGAGGAGCTACGGCTCTGTGTTGGTGATCCGATGCTAATGAGGCCGTCGGACATGCGAATAGATTTGCCTTCACCGCTGCCGTTCAGCAGGCTGGGTGTGCTGGAGACGTAGGCGCTCTGGGATGGCAACTCTTTAAGCAGCTTAGACTTGCGAGAAGTTCGTGGTGTCTTTTCGTTGGCTAGAGGGCTGGGCGGGAGGCTGCTGGATCGCTGTTCTCCACGAGGAGGGTGAGGGAAGGAATTGATGCTAACACTCTTCCTCAATGTCTTGCCGGCGCCGTTGACTGGCGTGGCAAGACCCTTGAGCTGTGGCAGCGCAGACGATGGAGCAGATGTTGTCGAGTTCAAGTTCATGGACGGAGCTCGAAGGCTGCTGGTGCGAGGCGTTGTGGGGTTGGTCGCTATGCCAGAGGGTCGAGGGATGCCTGGAGCAGGACTCGGGGTCGGTGATGAAGGAGCAGCGTGCATGCCTCCTGTGCTTTTCCGTGATTTCGAGACTGGCAATGCTGGCAATGCTGGCAGCGCCATGCTTGGCGGCCCGTTTGACGGCCGCGAGGGGCGGGGTAGAGTGGTGGCCATTTTGGCGGTGGATATTTCTATGTGTATATGGTGAGAATGTTGACTTGGGAGGCGAGCTATGGTGCTGCTTGGCTATATGGATTTGCAAGCCGTAGCAGACTGAGACTTGACGCTCAAAAGCCCAACGAGTCCATGAATGACTGTCTATCAAGAAATGGTCGGTCAGAGTCGGAAGCCGGCGTATGCTGTCTATCCTGGTCTCAAGAGAAAAGCCGACTGCCGTCTAAACGAGAAATGAACGAGCTGGCAGCCGGGTTTGTAAATGATAGTGGACTAGTCCCTAGGCGGGACTATTGGCGAATGTCTTGGGCGGTGAAGTGGTTGGCTGTTGATGGCGCTCGGTAATGACTAGTTGAATTGTCAGTGCTGCACAGGCGCAGACGCTCAATCGTGACGCAATACAAAAGACGAGAGCTGTATGCCAGTGCAAGAGAAGATGCAAGGAGTGGGAGGTAGAGTTGTGAGGGTGAAATGGCGAGTCCGAGGAGCGACAGAAGAGGCGAGACAGGGCCGACAAGACTCAACAGCAGGTGGTTGTGCTCCGAGGTTGCGGGTTGCAGCAAGGATGCACTGCAGCAAGAGCACGGTGAGGGTGCACAAGAGCGTGGAACAGTAGCAAAACCAGACGGGAAAGCGATGACATGCGTCTCGGGCACTAGCAAGCACAGCAAGCTAACAGAGGATAAGGAAATATGCATACATATAAGTGGGTGATGTTGAGGTTTTCTTTTTTGTCTTGGATGAACAAAGCTGGATATTCGGGCCGTGCCACCAAGAAGATAGTGGTAAAGCGGTTGCCGGAGGGCGAGGCGGGCAAAAAGGAAGCGACCTCCCACAGAAATGTCTCGTGCGGCACACCCTTTAACAATGCGAGACGGGCGGCAAAAGAAATGGAGGAGGCGAATGCGACGTAAAGGAGCGCAGAAAGTTTTGACGATGCAGATGCAGTGTTTCTGGGGAAGAGGAGAGAAAGGATGAGGGAACGAGAGAAGGGTCACGGAAAGCCTAACATGGAAGAGAACAGGGGATGGATGGCTTTACCAGCGGCCGGTGGGCTGCATCAGAGGTTGAGGGGCTACCTAGGTAAGGTAGGTACCAGATGCTAGCGGTGCGTTAGTAGGCGGTTTGTAGGTGATTGATGGCGTCTTTCAGGGACCTTTCAGGCGCTGTAAACTGCTCAAGAGCCCAAAACAGCCTGTGACAGATTGGTCCCGGTACCTTGCAACCCAAGTTCTAGCGGCCGCTAGCGTCTTTAAACGGGCTCGGTGGCGGCGCGAATCGGGGAGCGGCAGCCTGCAGACCAACACATTTCATGGCTACCTATCTACTGCAAGTGTTGCGGGTTTTTCAATTATGAATTTTTCTTTTCATCACGGAAAGAAAAAAAAGAAAAGGGCAGCTGGGAAGGGACAGTAAAGAGGGTTCAAATCCATACTGACGGGTTCTGAGGCGGGTCAGGGAGAATGGCATATAGCTTTGTGTGTCTGGTTAAAGTGCCACTACTATCTGTATCCGTACTCCGTACAAAGATACAACCGAGGGGAGGGGCATGGTGGCAACGGCGATAATAAGACAAGGAGAGCAATCACAAAAGCAGCATGAATACAATGAACAGTCAGTAGCATCATTCGCTAAATCAACAGCATGGCGTTGCCAAAGGTGACTAGTCGCAACTACCAGTAAATGGGGTCACCGGGACAAGCTGTAATTACCGTAATTACCACGGGCAGGGATGAGGCTTGCAGGGTCGAGTCTCTGCCCAGTTACAGGTTATTATTACAGCTATTCCAGTCACATTGCTCTCCAATGCGCCTCTTGCCTGGTCTCTACCTAGATCAGGGGCAGCGCCGGGGTCTGCTCGACGCCATTGCCAATTTGAGGTCTAGGTCCAGAGACTTGAGGGGGAACGAGCATGGTTCATCGAAATGGCGGGCTAGCTGTTGCAATTGTGCCTGATAATAAATGAAGAATGGTGATACCAGTAAAAAAGGTTGCACAGGTTGGTTGCAATCTGGTGGCGCAATCACCTCGCAGGATAATTATACTGTGCTGGTACCTGCGTGTGCTGCGCCTGTCCGATGCCTACTGTCGTCCAACACGCATTGCATTTAGCCCGGCCCCGTCCCAAGCAAATCGCCCGTCGACAAAAGTAAGACATGCTTCCAAGGCGCTTCTGCCCTATCGGATTCATTTTGGCGTCGTCTCGAGAGTTGAGATCAGCGCGCACAGCTCCTTTTCGCACTTGGCACCCATCGTCATAGCGCCGCCGCGCGCGTCCCAAAGCCGTCGTGGCTTGCAGGCCGCCGCACCCCGGAAGACAGCATCCACTTGCCACCAAAGAAACGATCCCCGCCGCAGTATTAGAAAAAGGGACAAGGGATGGGCGAATTTGACTTTTCTGCTCAACGCCACAAGGACCATCAAAAGGGCCAAGCCCCTGACATGGCGGGCCGTATCGGTCTCTCGACTCTGGTGTCTGCCCGAGCCAGCTAGAATTGGTGCTGGATGTACCTCCTCCTAGGCTCTACAATCACTAATCACTTACCGAAAAAAGGTTGATCAGGGACCAAATCTGCTCTGTGGCAAATTCTCAAGTGCTGTACTTGAGCATTATCAGGCCCAGTTGGCGCGCCCCGCTCCCTGAACTAGCTTCTGCGCTAGCACGTACCTAGCGTCGTCGCACTTCCGTGATATCACATTCAGACTTTTTTCTACAAATTCGATACCAACGTTTAACGTTAAACCATTCAGTCAACCATTCAAACTTTTCTTTCTCGCTTCTCCGCCGCCACACTCACTCCATCACGCCCATCATCCTCACTCAATAGTCCATAGTACTAGCCAAATTCGGCACGATTTCATCTGCCCTCTGACTCGAGCCCGACATGCGCGGCGTTATCGTCTCCCAGCGCCTACGCCTTGAGCCCAACATTACCCTCCAGATATTGCGTCCCGGGGGTTCTTCATCTCCAAGTAATACGCCACTAGACCGAATAGCCCTTTGATCTATGCTAATACACGCTGCAACACTCGGAGTCAGAGAACTTGCAGCCCGTGGCTACGAACACGCTTGCCAACCCGTCGATGAACCGGTCCGAGACATGCAGCCGTTCTATGATGCAAAGATAAATCAAGCCCTTCAACTGGTGCTCTTTCCGTCTGGAAAGTTGGAAACTGCATGGCTAGCTGTCCCTGCCCAACACCACGCGTCCACGCCGCCATTTTAGCTCCGTCACCACCCTCGCCTCGCCAATCACCTTGCACATGCAGGTACCCTTTGACACCCAGATCACCACGCCACGCCAAGACTCCACGCTGAGCCCGGCTACGTGGGCCTTCGCCAGCAATCTGTTGACTACCCTCGTGCCTCTGGCCTCCAATCATTTCGGCCTACCAGCACTCCCTATTCTGACATCAGTTGTTGTCCTTGTCCATTTGCTGACAAGTCCCTCTGTCAGCTACTGCTTTCAACCGACCTTTTTGCGTTACTTGTCCGCGTCTCACGAAATCGTGCTCTCTTCATCGAAGCCGCGGTGCTCTTTTGGCCTCGTGCACCGTGACCGCCTCGGTCTAGCCTCGGCAGTCTAGGCCCTCTCAATTTGCTCCGGACCTCGCTGCATATTGATAATTTTCCGCTCAGGCTCAATACTCCGGGGCCATGTGGCTTGCGCGCCACCCCCGGCTCCCACCGTTCGCCGCCGAAATTTGCCTTTCCATTGGTGTTAGCTGCTCATTACTGGAGCTTTGACAGCCTCTCCACTGAGGAGCAATGGTTTACTAACCGATCTTGCGCAATTGCATCTAGCTGAGCATGCCGGTGAGGCTTCTAATAGTCGTATCTTCTCACCGCACAAGCTGATACTATTCGTAACTGACTGGTCATTGCATCAGAGCTGCAGAGCCATCGGGTGGGAAACGTGCAGCATCAGGCTAAAATTTCCTGCAGCCGAAGCTCAGGGGAAGTTGTGGATTGAGCCGACCAAGCCCTGTTCAACACGACTGACCTGCGTGTAGATATTTACCAGCATGCCTTGATAACCAGAAAATCGTTGGTATTCGATTGTCCTCAAATATCTCGTCTTTACCCTGGTTGCTGTCGTGAGCCTTCTTCATGCTTCACGCACGCTGTTTACACAAGGATTGCAATCAGCATAAGATGACAACCACGTGCGCCTGGCATGTCTAGCTACACCAAGGGAAATATTACCGTGCGGCATGCTAATGCAGGCTCACGGCAGCATGGGGATAGATCAGCATATCATGGCCAAAGCTTGGCGACTGACCCGACCGCAACTTACGGATTACTTCGTACATACAATACATCCCCGCTCTGCTACAGAAAACACCACTTCTTACGGGATACCAACTGCATGGACGATTGATCCCGCAAACAGCCACATTATCCAACCCCGGGTCACATCTTCTCCAGCATCGCGCATGCAGCTCTCCCGCCGTCCGTGCGCCGTCCTTCTTCTAGCTTACTTGATGAGCCTAGACTCTCGCTTGATAGTCACTCGACAGCAAATTTATGCGTCGACGCGTGATGCCAAGTTCGGCACCTACATCCCCCCGTCTCATCCCACTTGTCGATCAAACTGGACGTTTTGTTAACCGGGCGGTCAACGGCCAGGAGTCACCTCCTGTGGCTTGGTACGGCGATTTTCCAAAACATTGTGGCAAAGTCTTTTTCCATGTTTCCTGGCATTCATCCGATTCAGGGCGGAGCAAAAACGTTTCCCGCACATGCCTCGGCGATTTCGCCTGAATGGCGTTACCTGAAGCACGGTAGTTGAGGCTGACGAGCATGGCGGTCAGCTAGTCACTGGCCGAAGTCTGTATATTGGTACGACGCGCTTGTCTTCCATCTTCTTCATTCTGTCAGTCTATGACAATTTGCACACCAACACCAGCTCGTCGGAGCCCTTCGGTGTATTCCGTCTTTGCCGTAGTGTATCAATAGTGTGACAGCGTGAACTCTGCTAAGGACCAAATTTTACCAGGATCAAGGTCTGGCTGCCATGGCAAAATCCTCCGTGCACGACTATGCGCGCATGTTTGCCCACATCACCCCTGTCCCATCACAAGATCCCTGGCCCTGTTGTTCTTGGCCCCCGACTTATGCATCCTATTTACATCCCAGTCAACATTCAACGCGCAGTGTCGCATCTGCAAATTGTCCCGACAGCGATGCTGCCATGTGGTATCAGCATTGTTATATCGAAGTCACGTCTACCGTCTAATCGAGGACGGCTTCCCTCCTCAGAGGCTAAGCTTGACCTTTTATAGGGGGTATTATACACCACACGAAACTTTGAAAAGCTAGCACGCTCAAAACCGATACCACCACAGTCTCCAAAGCAGGTTGACAAAAAAAGCATGCCAAATCATCAGCCTCCCAGCGCCCTCACCCCACGTCCAACCGACCTCGTTTGGAAAACCTCCACGACGCCCAGCCCGACGGCCTCGCCCAGCACCCATGCCCACTCGGCGCCTTGAAACTCCTTCCACCGCGGTCCATACAAGCCCCCGCCCTCGAACCGCTCCCGAAGCCAGTCCTCCGGGCCTTCGCCCCATTTCGTGCGGCCCAGCGTCTCCCGTAGCCAGTCCAGCACCGCATCGGCGAGCTTGAGGTGGCGGCCGTGTCCAGGAACCGCGACGCGGTAGCAGTCGGCCGCCGCCGCTGTGGACAGAAAGCCGCCGCTGCCGCTGCCGCTGCCGCCGGCGTTGTGGAGCGCGTTTTGCCCCCCAACGGCCGATAGCGAGCCCGACGCCGACTGCGCCGCGCGCTGAATCGACGTCAGCGTCGTGCGGTCCTCGGGCCTCACATGCAGCGTCGTCCCCGGCGTCGCCCTCGTCGCGGCACTGGTGAGAAACCCCGCGCGCACCAGCTCGTCCGTCTGCGCGTCCGTCAGCACGTCACTCCCCACTGTCTGCGCCGTCGGGTTGCGCTCAAGAAACGTCGTGTAAGCCTCTGTGGTGGCCACGGACACGGCGCTGGCAGCGTGCAGCATCGCGACGAGCTGCGACGTCTCAATGAGGGCCTCGCCGCCGCCACCACGACGCTCGACACGCACGCGGCGCAAGATGCCCCGGCCCAGCAGCTCGGCGATCTCGCGCTCGACGCGCGTGGGGCCGTTCCCAGCGAGAATGGCGTGCACATGACCGGCGGTGACGAGCGGCGGCATGGTGCGCCTGTAATTCAGCAACTCAGTGCGGCGCGTGGAAGTGAAGCCGATCTCCGGCACGGGGGAGAACATGTGCGCGCGAATGTACCGCATGGCTTGGACAACGTCGCGCAGGGTGAGCTCCGTCGCGAGCAGCGTTGCGAGGCCGCCGGCGTCTTCCAATCTCTCTGGGAAAAACTCGGCGTCGACGTCGTCTTGTCCCCCGCGCGGTCGCACAGAGGGCGTGCGTTGCTTGCGTGGCGAGGGTGACTGTGAATGTGATGTAGACTGCGAAGCTGCGGCGCTGTTGCTGCTGCCTTGTCGAGAGGCCGACGGCCGCGAGGCCTTTCTGACGCGGTTCCCGCCGCCAAGTATTGAGCGCAAACTCTTCGACATGTTATGCGTATAATGTCGCAACCTCGCTTTCCACTGCCCACAGCCCGTCGGAATGCGTAGCCGTCGTCGTCAATTGAGCGAGTCGCACTAGTAGTGCCCAACAACGAGATGAGTGGCAAACTGCTACACTTGACAACGATGCCGCCCTATCGACACAAGTCTGGCGTGAGTATGAGCGCCTGCACGGGAAGAAGCTAATCGATGAATATATGCCAAAAGAAAGTGTAAGTTCCACCTCTCTATGAGTGCGCGGGATGTCGCGGCTGCAGACTTTGAAAGCAACAGCGTCCGCTTAATAATAGCTAGCCTACATGTACATGTCCCAGTTTAAGTTGCGCTAGCTGCACCAACAACAGGATCGCTCTCTCCACCAAAGCCAACACCTGTTTCGTCGTCCCATGGCGCGCTCATCTCTTGACTGCTCAAACAAGGCACTTCTTTTTACTCGCTGTGGAGGGGCACGAGAGCTTTGTTTGCTGAGAATGGGCAGAAACGGCAAGCGTGAAACGGAAACATGGTGGCGAGGTGCTTTTGGAAGATTAAAGTGCTCTGGTGAATTGTAAATGTTCAAATTGGCAAAAAAATGCAATGCTATGATCTGTGCCCCCATGGTAAATATGATGTTGTTCACACAAACAACAACAAGACAATTTCGCATCCAAGCCTCCTCTATCCTCCTTCTCTGTCAACCAGCCGTCGTCAAAATATACGACGTGATTGAAGTCATACGCTCCGTCGTCAGTTTGAGCGAGATGCGCAGCAGCTCACCCGCAATATCCGGCCTCTCCTTCCGCAGCTGCTCCCACGCCTCGCGGCTCATCAGCCACGCGACGCAGTCCCGCTCAACCGTCACCGTGGCGGTGCGGTTCGTCTCTGAGAAGAACGGAAGTTCGCCGCACGTCGTGCCGGCGACAATGTTCTCGCACAGCCAGCCCTGCGGCAAGTCGTACTCGGCCCGCAGGATGCCCTTTTCCAGCAGGTAAAAGCCCGTCGCGGCCTCGCCCCGACGAAACAGCGTGGTGCCGGCCATGTATTCCTTGCGCTCGAAAAATGACGTGGCGGGGAACCAGAAATCCTCATTCTTGTCGCTTAGGCCCTGGAAGATTTGCAGCATGATGCGCAGAGGTTCGTTAAAGCTCTGCCACTTTATTGGGCCCTGTGTCTCGGTGGTGTTGAGTGCTTGGTGCGCGGCTTCGACCAAATGGGTCTGGCGGGGTGAGTTGAATGGCGCATCAAACGATGACAACTGAGACTTTGATCCAGTTGGAACATCGAGATTTGCTGTAGGCATGCGTTCGTTTGAATTGAGGGCTTGCTGTCTGGCGTACAGGGTCTTGAGCAATTCATTTTCGCAGAACTCCAGCGCCGAGTTGAGGTCTGGGAGCATCATAACTTCAATCTTGCCACTGCCAATGCCAACGGCGCGAAGATTTCGACCGAGCTGAGAGGAAGCGTCTACTCCACTGAGGATAAGTGAAACACGCCTCTTGTCCAACAGTCTTGTGATTGTGTTGAATGCTTCGCCCGCAGAATAGTCCAGGTCGCTGACATGCCACATATCTAGGATTAAGAACTTGATAGGCCGGCTTCCAAAGGTAGCCTCATCGAGGAGACCCCTGATCTTCTCCTCAACACTCACAATAGTGCCAAAGAATAGGTACCCCGTCAGTTTGATAATGTAGGTCTGCTGACCGACACGGTTGAGATAGTGATGCTGCGAGGGGTTGCGTCGCACAGTCGATGAGACGACATCGCCGTCGAATGTAGCACGGATAGCGGACACTCTGGACGTTTGAATGACAAGCGACGCAAATGCAAGAACAATGCCTACACCAATGCCCACGACGAAATCGTAGATGCCCATGACCAAAACGATAACAATAACAGTAAGATACTCTGCAAGCTTCAACTTCTTGCGAGGGAGCCACACTGCTTCCAGCAACAGCTCGAAGCCTAGGTCAAAGATGAGAGTGCCAACCATCATAACAGGGATGTAGCCCATCATGCTAGGGCCGATTATCATGACAGCAAATGTCAGTGCTGCCAGCATGTAGCCGGCGAGACGTCGATTGCCGCCGGATCGAATCACGAACACAGTATTTGCGTAGACCAGGTAGTTTTGTATGCTTCCCATGCAACCAGAAATGAAGTTTGAGTAGCCGTGCAACTTCAATTCTCTGTCCAGGTCGGCATTGTCCTCGCCGGTATTTAGCGCCAAAGCAGGCACATTGATAGGGACATGCAGAATGCCAAAAAAGGTCAATGCAAGCATCGCGGGGATTACCTCGATAATGGCATCCCAGTGAACAAGATCGAATCCTGATCGCCGTTAGTCATAATCACATATGAGCAGGTAATGAGCAACTCACGATAGAGAGTGTAAAAGTACCACCAAGGCTCCCCAGCTGGTGGTCCTCGAAAGATCCAGCCCTTATCGCGAAGGTCATCCGCGTCAAGGGCGTCAATCGCTGTGACAAAGATATAGAAGACTAGAGGAATAGCGAGGATGAACAATGGCAGAAAATACTTTGAAGCACCTCTCGTTTGGCCGTAAAACAGGATGATGGCGAGTACAAGCGGGAATATCCAAAGGAGTATCGTCTCTGGTTGTGTAAGCTGTTTAAAGGTGTCAAGATTGTACTCAATGTTTCCATCAAGACGCGCCGACACTTCAAGTCCGGTAGCAGTGAGAAAATAGCCGACACCACCAATGCAGCCAATCAAGATATGGCGGGGGATGAAACCGACCATGAAGCCGAATTTGAACTTGCCCATGAGATAGAACACAAGACCTGTCACCATGGAACTTATTGCGTAAGAAACAATTGTTGTCGCAATAACAGCGTCTGGGTTATCCTCGCCGACAGTGTCAAGAATCTTTTTAGCCATGTTGTGAAAAAAAGGAACCACCTCGATCAGCTCCGATCCGACGGCCCCCTTGAAGATGCTGCCCGTGGAAAAGACCAACTGAGAGATTATGGTGCTCACGTAATAGATGGAGATACCGGCAGCTCCGAGATGAGAGAATAGAGGAGTGCCGAGTGGGAAAAGTATCATGCCGTATGACAAAGCATCAAGTATGTTGAGAAGAAGACCAACAGCGACAGCAGGCAGGCAAGACAGCGGATCCAGGAAAGCGTGATGCGCTAGGGCTCGGCAATCCCATCTCTTGGGGTTCGTTGCGACTCTAACACCTTGAATAAAGGTAGATTTGACCTCGTAAGTCTGTTCGCGAACTTTGCCAAACCACTTGTGTTTGGGTAAGCGCTGCTGGCCCTCGAGGATGGCCTCTGCTTCATAACTAGATTCGGAAGAAGCAGAAAGCAATGGGGTATATTCAGTCGCGGGCTCCGCGATTGAGGGGACGTTGGTCGAAGCCCTTGAAGCCCCAGCAGCTCCAGTGCTACTAGCAGCACGAAGTGTCTCGGAAGCGATGGACTTGGAGCGATCAGCCTTGGGTGTTGTCTTAGTTTCTGTCTCTGGTGGAGATGCGCGCTTCAGAAGATTGGCCAGTACGGAAGGCCCAGCGACATCCTCATCGCCCAGCTGCTCGGTGCGTTCGTCCGGTGAGGCGGGCTCAGAGACTTCTGGGATAGCAGGAGAACCACGCCGGACGACGGGAACAGGATCAGTGTCATCTTCGGGAGTGAAGACATCGTGAATAGAGGATCGCGGGCGTTGAAGCAAGGCGCGGGCACGTTGGGAGCCGTCGGAGAGAAAGTAACTGGCTAACTCGGCAGTATCTTCACGAACTGTACGTGCGTTCTGGAGGCTGTCGACTGGAGCTATGTCGCGTTAGCATGTGATTGTTTGACACGGCGAGGAGTTTTTTTGAGCTGCAAGAAAGCAGAGAGTACCACATACCCAAGTGCTCATGAGATACGCCGTGAATGAAAGACCGAATAGGCTCTCGGTGAGCCTGGCTGGAGGCAACCGAGGAAGAGAGCGCAGGCGGCACGGCCATGGGCTGGGAGCTCGACTGGGACTCATTGGTAGCGGTGCGAGCCAGATCTGTATGCGACGACGATACGCTAGACGCCCTCTTCCTCCAGGAAGAAAACCCTGAGCCCGAATTGGACATTTCGAGAGGGCGTTGGCGGTTGGCGCAGCTCAGGCCTGAGAAGTAGAGGATCGACGATGGCCCTGTCGCTGAGCGAGCGCATGCGGTGGATGGCAACAAGCGGCAGGGTGTGAGAGGCGGCGGACGAGAGGCATGTACTAAAAGATTAAAACAGTTGTCATGCTTGAAGAGTAAGGGATCTCATAACCAAGGAAAAAGAACAAGAAAATGCCGATGAAGGACGCCGTTTGTTGGCTCCTGCAAGGTGCAAACGGAAGGTTTTCTTGGAGCTTGTCCAAGGCCTTGCCCGGTTCTATGACTTCTCCAATCTCCCAGTGAGACTAGCGCTGAGCCAGGGCGGGGAGCAGGCGTCGCTTGGCGGGAGCTGAAAGATAAGGAAGTCAACAGCGTTTTGGGGGGCTGTGGGAAATGTCTACGAGATATACTTCGTACAAGATGGGGAAACCGGCCAAGTGGCTCATTTATTGCTTTTGCCAGAATAATTATAGAAAAACGTTGAACTGACGTAGTAATACGTTCTACCGTCCCTGCAGCCACCAGAATGATGGGATTGGGCAGTGGAGTTTTTGTGCCAAATGCCCGCTGGCTGATTGGCGTCTTGCCCGCTAAAAAGCACGAGGAGGCCGCTATCGGTTTTCGCTGCAGGTTGCATGAGACATCTCCACTGCAGCCCAGTGGCCGGATGCGTACGGATACTGGTATACGGATAATTAATTCATTTTATTGCCGGAGAGCGAGCCATTGTCTGTACTCGAAAAGGTTCTCACCATGACCTGTCTCATGGTAATTACAGTTTGTGGTTGTGATAGGTAATCTACTATCACTAGCCAACTATTGCCGGACAGAGTAAATCTCTCGCCAGTCCCCATCAACTTGCACTGATTGTGCTTATTAGGTTCAGCCACGCGTCTCATGCGCGGATTGTGCGTCCATCTTATCAGCTGGCAGCAGGTTTTACGAACCATCCTCGTGGGTGCTCGACATGCTTTGGTGGCGCAATTGTGTTCACACGATCAATGGCCAGAATTCTCTGCAGTCGCTCATGAGACACTACTGGTGATGCCGTCTCATATTCCACCCCACAGCCGCAACAAGATCATTGAATGAGAGACACCACATTGTGACGACGTGTACTGTCTATATCAGGTCGGACGCCGCAGTCTGTTCAATTATGGCGACCAAAGGAAGCATATAATATCATTCTAGCAGTAACTACATCACAACAATGTATGAAGACTCATCACGTCAAGTACTAATACAGCAGCCTCAGTATATGCTCTCTCCACGAAGAGTGCACTGGCGTGGAATCGTCCTTTGATAATCTTTTGAAGCGCAGCATCACTTGCCGTGTTGCGCAGCATTCAATCGCTAGTCGCATGACGCATGCTTTGCCGAACACAGACTCACGGCTCGACTCCACCACCACTTGAATATCAAATCTGTTATAATCTTTAGAAATTCATAACAACTCCGACCCATGGTATATAAATTAATTTAATGGAGCTTGCTTTTCGTTCCTTCTCCATCCAGTGTCGCCTCAATCGAGCTTTTGTAAATAGCCCTGCGCGATCAGTCTTTCCACGTCACCCTGCCGGACGTAAAATTGACTATTCTTGGTCAAATTGATTGCACTACGCCCATAGTCAGCCCATAGTCACCGACTTACACACCGGCTCGAGTCTCGTCAAGCCAAACTTACCCGTATTCGGTCTGTATCTCGCCCGCGTCCTTGAGAACACGCACATCAATGAACAAGTCCCGCGGCGGTTGCAAGCTCCCCGTGAGATCTACATCCGTCCACTGACCCTTGTACGCCGCCAGCAGGTCGCTGTACTGTCGCACGTAGTCCTCCTCCTGAGGGCTTAGGCTGCTCGTCGATCCCCCCTCGCTTGCCGCTACCGGCAGGCCGCCGGCGCCGCCGGGGTCGCGCACCTGCTGGCCCGAAAGGTCCGCCACATCGGAGCCGTTCCAGACTAGTTCCTCCAGCTTGTCCGTCCGCGTTCGGTGGTACGCCAGCAGGCACCGCTTGTTGCGCCGCATCGACAGGTGATTCACCAGCAGCGTGCACGCTACCGCCTGATCCGCCGCCGGGTCAAACGAGCCTCGAAACGGCTCAAGCAGGTCCGCCACGTCCTTTTCTAGATCGCGCACCTCGCGCGTCACGGCGCGCACAATCTCGGTCTGGTATGGGGGCAGGTGCGCCAGGTTTTGTGTCCGCTTCGCATGCTGGGCCTATATGTTGCGCGCGGGGGTATCAGCATCTATTACAGGCTAAAGATCCATGTTTAGTTTGCAGTCTGCAACTTACCAGTTTGACTCCCAGATCACCGTACATTGTGGCGCAATGTCATATGTATAATCATGACAGATTGATGGAACGGCCAAGTAGGTTGCAGCTTTGGAGTGGACGCGCTTGGCTGAAGGTGGCACGCGTCTGCCAATCAATTTTCTACCCCGCCACCTTGACAACTGCCTAGGTAGGTACTGCCTCGAGCTCTTATCCAAGACCCCGCCATTGATATGCGCACCAACGTTGGTACCTCACACGATTATCGCGCCCAATCACGACAAACACAAGTCTCGCGGCGACATCACCAGCAAAAACAGTCCGTCAGATTGCAGTTTAAATTTTTTTGTGCGGTCTATAATAAATGTGATGGTTTTGATTTTGATTCTTTTTTGTCATAGCCGGACCCCGTATCCATAGCCCAAATCATTAGGCATCAATTCATCGGAGTCATCATGTCCCACCCATCGTTCCTCATTACATCTGTACCTGCAGACAAGTATCTAACAGCTCGGAAAGCTTACAGCTTCTGCATAGCAGCGATATCCGACGACTGGACGTGATCCTCAAATTCCTCGATCTGCTCCTGGAGCTCGGTCAGGGAGATCTTCTCGTCCTCGACGACGAGGTTTATCTGAAGCTTCTTGATACCGAAACCAACGGGAACAAGCTTAGAAGCGCCCCAGACCAGACCATCCCTCTCAATGCCACGGACAGCAGCCTCAAGAGCAACCATGTCGGTCTCGTCGTCTAATGGCAGAGTTAGCAATCGGTGGTCAATACGCGGTACAGCAATGCTCGTTCAACTTACCCCAGGGCTTCACGTCCATGGTGACGACAGACTTGGCGATGGTCTTGGGCTTGGCAGACTTCTTCTCACGGTAGGCAGCGAGACGCTCCTCACGAATTCTGACAGCCTCGGCATCCTCCTCCTCATCGTCAGAGCCGAACAGATCGACATCGTCGTCGTCCTCAGCCTCAGCACCCTTGGCGGGGTTGATGGTGAGATCGCCAGATTCGGGGCCATAGGCAGAGTAGGCCTTGGACGGGTCACCAGGGAGAGTGGCGAACTCGCTCTCGTGGCTGGCAATGTGCTTGTACCATCTGGCGGCGTTGGGGTACTTATCGGCGGCAGGGGCGGTGCTGAAGGCCTTGAAGACGGCAACATCAGCCTGCGAGGGACCGTAGCTGTCCAGACTGTCAGTATGCTCTGCCTGAGGCTTCTGGCGGGGTATCACAAAGCAATGGGATGGGCAAGGCATTTGTTCAGAGATGCATTTCTGCTTGTTGTTTCGTCTGTCGGCGGGTCTTGAGTCCGCCTCCGAAACACGGACCAATTGTTCTCATCATGTAGAATGCGTAGGTATATTGGAATGCTAGGCAGGGTCAAAGAGCCGGAAAAATGACTTACCCTACGATGTAGGAGCGGGTAGCAACCCAGTTGTTGAGCACTGGCAAGCATGGTCAGTGGCTGTGGCGGTGTGAATAGACGCTGAGCACTGCAAGGGACATACTGGTAGCTCCAGCATCGGTGAGGAGATCAGCGAAACCCATTTTGACTGTGAAGAGGAGTACGTCGAGACGAAAATTTGTGAGAGAGGTGAGGAGAAGAAATAGGAAGGGATGGTTGTCTGGTCGATGTGGTAGGTGGGGTTGAGGATTTTTTTAACCAAATTATGGCGAGGGGCCACTTGTGGCTTGACGTGGGACATGGAGGCTGCACCAGCTTGGCTTGGTCGGGATAAATATCGGCCCGCGGCAGAACCACCTGAAGGTTGTGCTGGGATGCTTGTACGCCTGTAAGCTTGCTGGAGGGTCGCAAATAACATGGTGCTAGCAACCTGAGAGCTCCATCTACGTAAGAGCAGCTGGAGCCTACTGTTCAGCGCCACCACATATCAACAACTTCAACCGCCATCCTTCATCTACGCCGCCAAGAACCTATCTCTGCGAATCTTCCTTCACAAATAATCGCAATTATGCCCACACCGCTCATCAACTTCAAGGCGGGTCGGTGCGAAGTCGACGTATGTTTCAGCGCCGCGACAGTTCCCAATTGTTTGATTGCTAACGGCCGCCGCTTCAGACCAGCTCCGGCCGTCCGTACAAGGTGAAGCCCCAGCCCGAGCCTGGGTATATTTCTCTCTACTATGAGGATGGTAAGCTGGACCAGTCCTGGTTTTGTTGTACGCGCCCTCTGACCCGGGTCACAGATCTCATTAAATTTGTCTGGCGAAAGCGCGACCAGGATCTCGACGACCCTGACCTCGACCTTGTAATGGTCCCCGCGGACGGCACATTTGCCCCCTACGAATATAAAACAACCCCTCAGCCGACATCCAAAACAAATGGCCGCATATTCGTACTCAAGTTTGCGTCATCCTCACAGCGCTACCTCTTCTGGCTTCAGTCAAAACACCAGGGCACCGACGCCAGCTACCTGAGCCCTCGTGACCTCGCGCTTGGCTCGCTTGTGGACCGCATTCTGCAAGGCGAAGAGCTCTCGGTCAACGCGGAAATCAACGCTATCCGCGATCTCGATAACGGACCCGACGATGATGACGACGAAACCATGGAAGACGCCGAAGGCCAGGACACAGGAACCCGTCAACGTCACGGCAGTGGCGGGGCCGGTGCCGGTGCCACAGGAGGGGATGTCAGAGAAGAGGGTGAGCAATCGCGAGAAGGCGGTTCTGATGGTGCGAGAGCGTAGGTATACCCACTCTCATCTCCGTGTTGCCCGTTTGCGCCGGAAGCGACCTACTTCACTTGGCCACGATGTAATAATAGATTCTTTTTTCCCTTGGGGTAAAGATAGAATGCAATTGGCGTGAAATGCTATAAAATTTGCCACGCCCCAGGAACTTTCGCTGACGTTTTACTGCCAGAGCCTCAAATGATGCAACAGATGCGAGCGCCGCCGTTCAGAGATTCTTAAGCTCCATCTCGGGAGCCAACCTACCGAGCGGTGCAGGTCAGAGACAGCACGCCGATCTGCCATACCCCTATCTCAATCATCTCCTACCTACGTCAATAACCGTTCCCATGGTAAACGAAGCATCGGAAGCTTTGACCAACTCACTGCTAAACTATCTGCCTCCTTCAATCATTCTCATGGCTGCGGATGCTTCAAGTGACGAGAACAGCACAACAGAGCCCAAGCCAGCAGTTGTTGAGGCGGCAAAGGCGGCGCTATCTATGCCCCAGAAGCGAGCATTAATCACAAGGGTACTACGCAGCCCCCAGTTTCACCAGGCCCTTGGCGCGCTGACGATGGCCTTGCGAGACGGTGGGTTGCCCACCATTGCTGAAGCTCTTGGAGTCAATCTTGAGAATGGTGGCTATATTCAGCAGGGCGGAATGCCGTTGGGTGGTGGCCACGCAGTTAAGGCCTTTGTCGACGGTATTGTCAAGTCAGCCAAAGAGCAGCAGTAGTGATAACAGGTTTTAACTTGGAAACAGGCGAGGCTGCGTAGCTATGATAGCCGCTTCTACTAGAACTAGAATATGTAAAAACTGGATATGAAATTTGAAGTCAAACTTGAAAAGTACAGGCGTGTAAATACCGTTGCACATGGCCATTTGCTGGGAGCTAGTTGGCTGTTTCCAGTTGCTTGTTTGAAGTGGCAGCCCCACGCATTCCACCGGCCTCACCCAGAGATCTGCTACCTGCGCCGGAAGCTTTCTTCAACAACACAGTGACAAGAGCTGAGCATAATCTGGGCGCGCAATTACAAGTCAGAATTCTGCAGTCATGGATGCACCTTTTCCTACCGACGTGCAGGAATTCGACAGCGATGACCGCATCTCTTTCTCGAAGCTCGACAGCAAGTTCATAGCTGTCCGGGACGATGGCGCCGAATTCGAGTTTGACGCCGAGCGCCGCGCATGGCAGCCACTAGATGAGCATACACTAGACGAACCCGATCTGAATCAAGATACACTTCAAGAACGCGAAGGAGCTGAAGCTAGAAAGAGAGGGCACGATGACGAAGACAATGGGTCCGAGGTAAGAAGGAAGAGTCTTGCACGGCACTGCCAACCTCTTCCTGAAGCGTAACATTGGCGCGCAAAGGTGCTGACTACAGACGTGCAGTCACAGGACTCGAAAAAGCCGAACCGCCCGCCCAAGAAGCCCAAGGCGGCGCCGCAACCGAAACAAAACACGGCCGTTTACGTCACCGGCTTGCCCCAGGACGCGACAGTCGATGAAGTTCACGAGCTCTTCTCGCGCAAGGGCGGCGTCATTGCCGAGGAAATAGACAGCGGCGCCCCGAGAATCAAAATGTACAACGACGCAGACGGCACCTTCAAGGGCGATGCGCTCATTGTATTCTTCAAGCCCCAGAGCGTGGAGATGGCCATTATGCTGCTCGACGATACCGACTTTAGAATAACAGCCAACGGCACACGCCAAGGGCGAATCCGGGTCCAAGAGGCAGACTCGAGCTACAAAAAGGTACAGTACGACCAAGATGGCCAGAACAAAGGCAAGAGTGCCAACCACTCTACGAAGAGCGACAATGGCAATGGCGAGCGCCGTCCGCCGACCAAGGACCGGCAAAAGATTATTAAAAAGACGCAAAAGATGGACGCTAAGCTGGCGGATTGGAGCGACGACGATGGGCCCGCGATTGCGCCTGCCAACTCGAAAAAGGACAAGACGGTGGTGCTGCAGCACATGTTTACGCTGCAGGAGCTCGTCGACGATCCGGCGGCGCTGCTTGAGATTAAAGAGGATATACGGGAGGAATGCTCGAAGCTCGGGACGGTGACGAGCGTTGTTCTGTACGACGAGGAGGAAGACGGCATCGTGACGGTCAGGTTCAAGGAGGCAGAGTCGGCCTTGGCATGCATCAAACTCATGCACGGGAGGAGTTTTGGTGGGATGAGGGTGGAGGCTGCGCTGGCAACCGGGAAAGAGGGCTTTAAAAAGTCCAAGGCGAATAACGATGATTTTTCTGATTAGGTTTCTGGTAGACGGCGTTCCCCTATGTACAATATTTGTTCTCGTTAGATTTGAATCTCATTGACAGAGAACGACATGTTTCGGATTCGACGGGTGTCAATTCTGACTGGTTTGCTTTCTCATCATTGTTATACTATCGTGCCGGGGTATGTATGGACAGCCCGGCGGGTGTCTTCTGGGAGAATTCGCGATGCAGAAATCCATTAACTTGGATGGACGTGCTTTCTCGCCAAAGAAGATCGGAGTACAGGACAGCTAGGAATGTGGTGCGAATTAGGGTTGAAGGGCTCATCACTGTCTGTTCTGCAATGACCAGATCAGCCGTGTTTTTACACAACACATGGCTTGATCGAGCGGAGATACACTGTTCCAAACTGACAAACACGAATGATTCCGTCCACAGAGGGCAGGGACAGTGCTTGGCTGTTGCGCATGATTTGAGATGCGACAAGCCAATGCACTGTATTGATTCATTGTGATGGCGGCCACATTCTTCATACTCATTCTCTGCCATTCTTATGAGAAATATGGCGAAATTCGATATTTGAGACGGATACTCTGCATATATCTCTCTTCCCGAACTCTTGGCCAAAAAGACGCGCCCAATGTCGAAGTTCGAAATGACGTCCTTCCTGGCCGCCAAAGCGTTGCCATGCCAACCGTGACCGCGCCCAATGAGTTGATGATCAAGGAGCAGACGTGAGGCGGAGTATCCATTGCCCTATTAAGTCCATCTAGCAAGACGTTCTCTAGATTCTTCCGATCTTTTGCATTCCAGTCACCTACTAAAAAAAGCACATAGCTAGTCGCTCGAGTTGTTTTCCAGTCAAAGGACTGGTTTGGCGCTACGTACCCATTGTTAGTGCGGCTTAAGCAACTCAAGACATCGGAAGAAGTGGGCATTCGATTATTCAGAGATCTGTCGCTGGGTAAGGAAGCAGCCTGCTCTTTAGTGTGCAGTCAAACATTGATCTTATTGAATGCATTTCTGACATTGAAATCGTTCAAGGCAGCCAGACGAGAGAATATAAAGCATGGGACTGCTATCAGATGCGCTGCGACCGCGGCAGCAACAACAACAATTGCCAGTGTACCAACCGCCCAGCTCCCCATCGAAAGAGCGCTATTCCGACGACGAAGATGACTACTACTACTCCGACGAAGATGGCAGCCCTTCGTCGTCGTCACGGCCGAGCCACTCTGGTTACAGCTCGCGGAGCGTCTCAGACACAATGGGCAGCGGCGGCGGCGCCGCGCTGCTCTTACCGAAGAGGCCCAAGAACACGTCATTCACTGGATTCTTCAGCAGAATTCGCTTTCGGCTGCCGACAAAAGTGACGCGCTATGTGCTGCTCGTAGTCATGGGCACCACGCTGCTCTTCATCTTCTCGTTGGTACGGGCCAGCCAGGTGGAGAACTGGAAAGTGGTTAATGGCGAAGTCCCGACACGGCCAGCACCTCCGCCGGCGTGGGAGAAGTTTCCTTTCTTGGAGCGGTACTATGGCGGGATCAGAACATTGGTGCCGCTTAACGAGAGCGAGCCAGAATACCCTCGCGAGAACGAACCCGTTTCTCTGGGAGGTCCCGGCTCTGGGGAGGAGGGAGACAATGAGAATCAGGGCAAATCCGAGACAAAGCCTGATGAGAGGGTAGAGACGATTGAAAAGAAGGCGGTGCCTCCGAGCTCGGCTTGGAGCAACTATCGCCATCGGTCGGTAGAGGCCAATGTGAAGGAGTGCTTCATTGATACAGCGAATAAGATTCGGGTTCCCGAGCTCCGCTACTACACTGGTCGACCCCATGGCTTCCCGAATCACATCGGCGGCTCCTATGAGCTGCTTAATCTGCCAGAAGACATTTGCTTTGAGCGATATGGCCGCTATGGTCCCTATGGTTTTGGCTACTCCTCCCGTATGGGTGGTCTCGGTACCGGCGAGCATAGCGAAAACGAAGGAGCTGAGCTGGTCTGGGATAGCAGACCGCATGTTAACTTTGGAGAGGTGGATTGGGCAGATGCCCAGCGTCGCTGCTTGCAGTCCAACGCGCACAGATTCAAGGCAGTACCGACAAGAAAGGCCGGTCCTCAGGGTTTCATCAATGTCGTGCCCGAGACTGATAAGGAGCAGAAGCGTGAAGAGACTGCGGCTGACGTGCCTACGTCATCGTTAAAGGAGGACGGAACGGCAACGGCTGAAGCTACTGAGACTGCGAGCAGTGACACTCTTACGAAGACGGGACGAACCGCTATTGTCTTCCGCTGCTGGGACGAATTCTTCTTCCGCGAGGACGACATTGCAAACCTGAGATCAATGATTATCGAGCTCTCTCTCGGCTCTGGCGGTAGATACGACGTGCACCTCCTGGTTCAGGTCAGGAATGATGCTGCCCACCCCGTCTGGGCGGACCAAGAAGTCTACGAGAAACGAATCCGTGATGCCATTCCCAAAGAGTTCCAGGGCCTTGTTACGTTATGGACTGAAACCCAAATGCTCTCACTCTACCAGGGCATTCACGACAAGTGGACGGTCGGACCGGACCACTCGGTCCACGGCTCCTACCGCGGACTTGTCATGGCCATGCAGCACTTTGCCTACCTGCACCCCGAGTACGACCACTTTTGGCACTGGGAGATGGATGTTCGCTACACCGGCCACTACTACGACCTGCTTACCAAGATTGAGTCGTGGGCCAAGGAGCAGCCGCGAAAAGGTCTTTGGGAGCGCAACGCACGGTTCTACGTTCCCGCGACGCACGGCTCATGGGACGACTTCAAGCACCTCGCGCGCGTGCAGACCGAGACAGGCACGCTCTCGGCGGACAATGTATGGGGCAACCTGCCCAAGCTTGACGAGGACGAGCCGCAGCGGGCCCGCAAAGGCGACCGGTCCGTCTGGGGCCCGGTGCGGCCCGCCGACGAGAACGACTGGTTCGAGTACGACGACGACCCGGTGCCGCCGACAACGTATGAGAGCGACAAGTACCAATGGGGCGTCGGCGAGGAGGCCGACTACATCACGCTCAACCCCATATTCAACCCCGAGGGCACGACGTGGGGCCTTCGCGACGACATTACCGGCTTTAACGAGTCGCAGTCGACGCCGCCGAGGCGCGCGAGCATCATTACGACGTCGCGCATGAGCCGCCGGCTGCTGCTGTCGATGCATCGCGCGACGACGCTTAAAAAACAGTTTGCCTTTGCCGAGATGTGGCCGGCGACAACGGCGCTGCACCACGGTTACAAGGCCGTCTTTGCGCCGCATCCGCTCTTCGTAGACCGCCGCTGGCCCGTCGAGTACCTGGCCGGCACGCTGAACGCGGGCCGCAACGGCGCCGCGGGCGGCGCGCGCGCCAGTGTCTACGGCGCGCGCGAGCACAACCTCCGCGGTCTCTCGTGGTTTTACAACACGGGCTTTGCGCCCAACCTGTACCGTCGCTGGCTCGGCCTCCGCGTCAACAATGACGGCGGCGACGCGTTTGAGAAGACGGAAGACAAGAGCAGGCTGGGTGCCGGCGCCGGTGTCGGCGGCATGTCGGGCGGCGAGGGGCGCATGTGCCTCCCGCCGATGCTGCTGCACCCGATCAAGGAGGTTGAGCTCGCGGTCGAGGCGCCCCCAGAAGAAGGCGAGGAGGCGCCCGAGTCGGACCCTACAGCGTAAGGAAGTCAAGAAGGAATCCAAGAATACCCCTCTTCTTGTCTGTTTGTTTCTTTGGCCAAAATTGTTTGCCATGTTGAGCGCATATACTGTTCCTGTTTATACATGGTGTACATGTTTACTGATGTGAAGAATGTTTATAATGTCGAATAAATGCATCTATCCTTCATGACATATTGGGCATGATGATGAATAAAAAACACATGTACGGCATCTGTGCAGTGAAAAGGATTGCGCCGAGATTGAAATGTGATGATTCTGCCTCCTGTTCAAACAAGTAATCCGTACATTTAATTTCCATCATTCTCGCATATGCTGCAAGTACAAAGGCCTGCCCAAAGTCCTCAGTGCTTCCTCTGAGATATTTTTTCCATCCCATCATTGTCCCTTCGTTAATACACCTGCTATGTTCGGTTTTCCTCGCAACAAGCCGTAGCAGCAGGTTGCGGGTAATTAATAGAAAGAGCTGATTCCGCATAGCTTACAGATAATATGCTCCTTGTATCTGATCCTCCTCAGTTCGGAGAACTTCTTTTTAATCGTGTTTGCTGACAAGAGAAAAAGACTTGCATGTTCCCTTGATCCTTGTTTCTACCAAAATCCCTTTCTACCCGCTCATCATCCATGACATTTAGTGGGGAAAAGTTTAAACCACACGCTTCACTTCAAAGAAGCGGCGAAGCCACCAGACCTGGAAGAGAGACTCGCCAATGACGACGCCAATGACGAAGAGATTCCACCACTTGACGCGCCCGTTTGTGCTCTCCGCGGTGTTGCGGTGAGTGCGTTCGCGAAGAACAATATACTGCTGCTCGTCCTTGACCTCGGCAAGGAGGTTGGAGAGGCGCGTGACTGCAATGTTGTTATTAGGAAAAGATGTGGGATGGTGACGGGACGAGTCGCAATCCACGCATACCTTCGGCTTCCAGAGGATCAGACTGATACTCGGACTCGCTGACGTAGACGACGCCGTGGACGTTAAAGGAGACCTCCTTGCTGTTGGCGCCCCAGTGCTGGTTGCCAAAGCAATAGGTGTATTTGCCGTCGTACTTTGCGTCGAAGCTGTGGTCGCCGTTGGAGACGGACTTTTCGTTGATTTCGTATTGACCGACAGGGTTGGTGATCTGCGGGGGTAAGTGATTAGTTGTGACTCGAATCATTGGAATGAGAGGTGTAGAATAGCATCTGCCTGCCAATTGAGAAATCCCGAAAAGTGACCGTCAAGAACACATGGACAACTCCTTCAAGACGGATGTGGGCATTTGCTGGCCAGGCAGACACGGTTCACATTGCCAGGGGTGGGCGTACCCAAAAATCGATATCGAGGTTGCCTGCGCTACCGAACTCGCGGTCGCCGACCTGGTAGGTGACGCTCATCTTGTCATCCTTGTGGAGGCTCTCGTAGAAGCACTCGAGACCGTGGGCCGGCAGGACAATGTTGTGCGCCGAGGCGGTTGAGGCCGCGACGGCCGCGACGAAGACAGCCCTCGTGGCGGAGAGAAAGTGCATAATCGAGGAGAATTGTAACTATAGGATAGGAAAAGGGAAAAAAAGACGGAGAAAAGGAAGCGATGCGCGCGCGCGGAATGGGATGAAGATTGAGCTTGGAGAAAGGGAAGCTCTGGCTCCTGGATCGAGACGTGGATCCACATATCGCGAATTGACACCTTTTCGCAAGACCAGCTTGGGCGATTGCAGTTAAGCCACTGTTGAGCCATAGCCACAGTGCAAAAAATGGAGGCAAGTGGCTCAACAGTCCATCAGGAGTTTAAGCGGGCGGTCGCCGGGAAGCGCCCCAGTTCTGCCAGGGGCACGGAGGCAGTACTGGAGCAGTACATGCCGGAGGCCTATTTTGGTGCAACCGCTGGTGCAGTCGCGTGCTCAGCGCAAGTCGCGGTGGAGTACAGTGGCGAGAGAACAAGTTTTTCCTATCTGCCTGCCGCTCCCCCCTATTTTATGTCCAGCGCCCACTTTCGCTTGGGTTTAGGCGTCTGTCTGATGGTCTGGAGGGGGAAAACCAACCGCTAGAACATGCGGAAGATTCAGGGGGCAAGATAGCCTGTAAGATTTGCGCGTTATGGGGACTTACAGGGGCTCGTTGAGTTGTCTGACAGATCGTAGGGGAGTTCCTGTCAGGCTGTCATTGATGGTCAGTGAAGGAAGGGGTGGCTGACAGCTTGTGCTATCCTTTTATCGCCTTTGCTTTTTTGCCTGAACCGGCTTGGCTATCTGGCACTCCATCCTGCTGCTCTGCTCTACCTACACCGACAAAGCCTCCCAAGCACCCCCCCAAAACATTAAACCCACCACCATCCAACATCATTTCTGTTGTTTCTGCGTTTTGCCTCTTCTAACGCCCCGGCTTCCCACGACGAATATTGACGAAAGAGTGAGTTAGCCCGCCGTCCTTTCTCATCCTCATACATCGCCCTGCCCGCATCTATCGCTTTATTATCCTGCTATCGTTCCTGCTTGTCACTTTGAGGTTGCCTTCCGCTCTCTCCCTTGGCCTTTGCTTGCGATGCTCCAGAAAGCGGCCCTCCTGGCCCCCCACACAGCACTCAAACAGGACGCACCTCGCACGCCGGACCGTTCAGCAGCTGCCTGATTCAAAAGATGACTTTATTCTGCGGCCTGAACATTGTTCAAACTCGACTGCGCCGTCCGGCGGATTATAGGTCCCTGTGCGTGTGCTCGGGCGAGGTGGTGCGCGAGGCACATGTGTCCTCTGTGCTGCCGTTGGGATAAATGGTCCGACATTGCGCGTCCACGACATACTGCTGGTCAGCAAGTGAGAACAGAGGCATCAATTCTGCTTTCAATCATTTCCCATCCTTGACACAAATTTACTTCAATTCTCCCTTGCTGTTCCCCTCCTATCGCGCATTGTCAACTCAGCTGGCGTCATTGCTTGATCGGAGAGCGGGCCTGAAAAACCCCTCCTTAGTTAAGCCATCCTCCGCCGCTAAACTAACCCGTGGCAACTAGGACACTTCTCTTTCTCTCCCTCGTCAAATCATCCCACCAAAGCCACAACTCAACTCACGTCTACCTTTCCCGCTGAAAGCGTTGTCGTAGGCTCCGTCGCCAAAGTCGCAATCATGGGTCTCGCTTTTTCCAAGTTGTTCGATAAGTTGTGGGGGAAGAAGGAGATGCGAATTCTCATGGTCGGTCTCGATGCCGCCGGTAAAACCACCATTCTCTACAAGCTCAAGCTTGGTGAGATTGTCACTACTATCCCTACCATCGGTACGCCCTCCCGATTTCCTCTGCCGAGCCGGCGCGCATTTTATCGCCAATAAAGCGCGCGCCTGCATCCTTCTCGGCCTCGGCTTCCCCTTCTCCACCGCTAACCCGCCACCCCCCTAGGCTTCAACGTCGAGACCGTCGAGTACAAGAACATTCAGTTCACCGTCTGGGATGTCGGTGGTCAGGACAAGATCCGTCCCCTTTGGAGACACTACTTCCAGAACACCCAGGGTATCATCTTTGTCGTCGATAGCAACGATCGTGACCGTATCGTTGAGGCCCGCGAAGAGCTTCAGCGCATGCTCAACGAGGACGAGCTCCGCGACGCCATTCTCCTGGTCTTTGCCAACAAGCAGGATCTTCCCGTGCGTCTTCTCCTGCATTTTGCGCGCGCCTACGTGCCTTGGAGTATTTTCAAGCTAACCCTTGCGCCTACAGAACGCCATGAACGCTGCCGAAATCACCGACAAGCTCGGCCTCCACAGCTTGAGACATCGCGGCTGGGTACGTCCATTTCTCTGCGCAGTCATCGCTCTACCCACCCCCACGTCATTCTACTGCTAACCGACATCGCAAAACAGTACATTCAGTCCACCTGCGCCACCTCCGGAGATGGCCTCTACGAGGGTCTCGAGTGGCTTGCCACCACCCTCCGCAAGGCTGGCCATCAGTAGAAGAACAATTGAGAAGCCTTCTGATCAGCCTTTCGCCTTCTCCATCCTACTACATTGTTTCGTACCCTCTCGCATCGATTTCCATTTCAAAGATCGAAGGATTCGATTGTAATTTGCAGACTTGTATCGGTCAACAAAATCGAAATTAGTTCATAAACACTGTCGAATGTCTTCATTCGATGCCCCCTCCGCCTGCTTGTTCGCCCTGATCTCCTTTGGTGTGTGCCCTGAGCTCCGTGTAGCTAGAGCAGCCTCTTGCTTTTTCGTTTTTCTCCTTCTCTCTACAATTGCATTCTTGTTTGGGGGAAACCACGCATCTGTCGAATCTTGCGTTTAAGGGCGTACTCTTTTTTTTCGGCGTACAGACTAAAAAAGGGAGTCTTTGGATCGTCTTGACACCAATGGAAGGAAACTTGGGCGGTCAGTTGATGGCAATCGAGGCATCGACTAAAACGGAAGCGATGGTGCAGAAACGTATGGCTAGTCGTTGGAGGAGAGAGGTTTGATTGGGTTCTCGAAATGATTCAACGCGGGTGTCATGAAGTTCCGAACTTTTTAGATGCGGTGTTTGCTTTGGTCTGGTTCACTTTTTTCTGTTTTTAAACTTTTCTTTTACGCAGAAAGAAGGCAAAAAAATTTAACCCAAAAGTTTCCTGTTCCAAGTTTTGCTCTTCATCTTACCGCTGCTAGACCTTTCGAAACGAGTTCTTCTCTCCTCACCTTTACTGAGAGAGCAGAATGAATGTGTACATTTGGTAAAGACGAGTTGGAGAGGCAACACAAGACAAGCACAAAGTTGCTAGCTACATCAGAGGCATTATTCACGAGCACAAAGGCTGACGCTATACCAGCCATTGCCAAGACTGTCGGGCAGCTGCACGTGAGCACCTGCTTCCCATGACCTGCTGGTATTTAGACCTGCCAAGCTGTAGACCTGCCAAACCCGGACATTCACATGCTCAGGGTGATGGAAAATAATGTGTTTAGAGTGGTTTTAATTATGTGCATACTTCTCTATCCATGGGTATCAACAAAGAAAGGAGTGGTCTGGTACTAGTACAAGCAACCTCCTCTCCAAAACAAAAGCATTTCTCCTGATCCAAAGTCATAATATTATACAAAGCAGTTACTCAAACAGTATTGTTTCAGCGGTAATTTTGCGTGATTGTCAGACTCAAGCAGACTCGGCCGCCGGTGCAGTTTCTGCCGGCGTCGTATTCACCACTTCAAGGCCCGACCCGTCCTCCTTGATGCGCACCGTCGCCGTCTCGCCCATCTTGAGCCTGCCACGGATGATCTGGTCCGCGAGGCCGTTGGCAATCTCGTTGGTGATGAGACGGTTGAGCGGGCGCGCGCCGTACTTGGGGTCGTAGCCGCGGTCCGCGAGCCAGTCCCGGACGTCCGGGCCGACGGCCAGAACGATGCGGCGGTCATCAAGGCGCTGCTGCAGCTCCTTGAGACGGATGTCGACGATGTCGCGGATAGCACCGCGCGCGAGTCGCTTGAACAGGATAAACGAGTCGATGCGGTTGAGGAACTCGGGCGGGTAGGCGTGGCCGACCACGTCCATGACGGCGGCACGCACCGAGGGGTCCACCTCGCCGCTCGCATCCTCCTTGTACGGGTGCATGGGATCCTGGCCGACGAGGATGTCGGCGCCGAGGTTGGACGTAAGGACGATGATTGTGTTGCGGAAGTCGACCTTGTGGCCCTGCGCGTCGGTCAAGTAGCCCTCGTCGAGGACCTGCAGGAGGAGGGCCGAGATGTCGCGGTGCGCCTTTTCAAACTCGTCGAAGAGCAGCACGGCGTAAGGCTTGCGCCGCACCGCCTCGGTGAGCTGACCGGCGTCCTCGTAGCCCACGTAGCCCGACGGCGCGCCGATGAGCCGCGACACGGTGTGCTTCTCCTGGAACTCGGACATATCGAAGCGCACCACGGCCGACTCGGTCGAGAAGAGGAACCCAGCGAGCTTCTTGCAGAGTTCCGTCTTGCCGACACCCGTGGGGCCTAGGAAGAAGAACGAGGCCAGCGGTTTGTTCTCGCCGCTTAGGCCCGCGCGCTGCAGACGGACCGCGTTGGCGACGGCTTTGATGGCATCGTCCTGACCCTTGACCGATTCGCGGAGGCTGTCCTCCATGTGCACCAGCTTTTCAATGTGGCCCGAGGTCAGCTTGGAGACAGGGATGCCAGTGATGCGGGAGACGACCGCACCAATGTCGTCGGCTGTGACGCTGTCGTGGATGAGGGTGCTATCGCTGGGCTGTTCTTGTTCAGACTCTGTGGGCAATTTCTGTTCGAGATCTGGAATAACGCCGAAGCGGAGCTCCGAAGCACGCCCAAAGTTGCCGGTGCGCTGGGCCTGGTCCAGTTCGAATCGGGCCTTGTCGAGATCTTCCTGAATCTTCTTGACGGCGTCGAGCTCCGATCTTTCCTTTTCCCACCTAGCGTTGAGTTCGGAGATTTCTTCCTGGTACTTCTTGAGCTCCTGCTCGAGCTTCTCTCGTCGCTCCTTGCTGGCAACGTCCTTCTCCTTACGCAGACTCTCCAGCTCAATCTGAATCGTCATGATCTTGTGGTCGAGGCGCATGATGTCCTCCGGCTTTGATTCGTGCTGCAGCTTGAGGTGACTGGCAGCTTCGTCCATGAGATCAATTGCCTTGTCGGGCAGGAATCGATCCGTGATATAACGGTTTGATAGGGAGGCGGCAGCTACGAGAGCGCCGTCGGTAATGCGGACACCGTGGTGCACCTCGTACTTGTCTTTGATGCCTCGCAGGATGCTAATCGTGTCTTCCACGGTCGGTTCATTAACAATAATAGGTTGGAATCGTCGTGCCAAGGCAACATCCTTTTCGATGACTCGATATTCTGCGAGAGTTGTAGCACCGCAGCACTGCAACTCTCCACGAGCGAGGGCGGGCTTGAGCAGGTTGGAGGCATCGATAGAACCCTCCGCCTTGCCGAGACCGAGCAGCGTATGAAGCTCGTCAATGAAGAGAATTACTTGGCCTTCGGCCTTTTGTACTTCGTCGAGCACCTTCTTCAGTCGCTCCTCAAAGTCACCACGAAACTTGGCACCAGCGATGAGGGAGCCGAGATCCAGAGTGATGACTCGTTTGTTCTTGATGCTCTCGGGGACATCGCCATTAATGATGCGCATTGCCAACCCTTCCAACACAGCCGTCTTTCCGGTACCGGCATTGCCGATCAGTACCGGATTATTCTTTGTTCGTCTGGAAAGAATTTGGATGGTTCGTTGAATTTCAGCATCGCGGCCGATGACGGGATCGAGTTTGCCGTCGCGGGCACGAGCTGTCAGGTCAACACCAAACTGCTCCAGGGCGGGCTTCTCCTCCTCGCCGCTCATATTCATGCGATGTGTTCCGCCAGGAGGATGGGGCCCTCGCCCGGTGGCATATGTTCGTGTGACCATTGTGGGCAGAAGCCGCGCAGAGGCCGGGCTTCGAGCCAGAGCTCTTGCGCCGGCAATAGCGGCAGGTCTGTATGTTCGCGCAGCGGCACCAGCTAGGCGCTGGGCCGACGTTATTATTTGTCGTCGAGCTTGCATTTTTGGTAGAAAAGCTTAAGTATTATAGGAGTCTCGGGAAAAAAAAGAATCAAGGATCAAGCCATTGCTTTCCCACGAACTTTCGAAGGCGTACAATATCTAGTCCTCGCATCAGGTGTTGCTGGAAGCTCTACGACTTTCTAGTGGAGCCGCGAGCGTTCGCGCACCTTCTGCCGGCACCTTAAAAACCGTCCGAGGGCGATAGCGATAAGCCTCAGCAGCTCAGCCGCATTGTATCCAACACTGGTGACAGGCATGACTAGCGCGCACCGAAACTGCAAATCTTATCGTCACGTGTGGCCAGCCCCGTACCCGCACACCGGTTGGGCAGGGCAGGTACGTACCGGTGCCGTAAGCGGCTTAGTGCCAGAGGGTTCACATTTTGCTTCCCACAAACTCGCCTAGCGGCTTTCACAAAGAAATCTAACATTCTGGGCCGACCATCACGAACGTGTCTTCCCTTTCCTTACCTCTCCACACCTCGATACCAGACACAATCAGAGAGTCAAAATGTCGACAAAGCCCACGTCCAAGAAGTTCGGCAAGTCGACCCGGGAGGTTCCCGCGGCCGCGGACAAGGCGAAGAAGTGGTACAACGCCGACGACGAGTCTGAGCCCAAGCAGGTGAGTTCGCTGATGGCAATGACATGATGGCATCGCGACAACGAGATATTTTTTTTCGGACAAGCATACATCTCCCCCACGATGGAAAGAGTAGCGACGCGGTTGGGCATTGGCGACGAATTCGAAAGCGACATCTATTGCAGATGACACCCCGCCGCGACAACGACACCGTCAAAACCCTATCTCGACCAACGATGGAGCGCTATTGGACAACCAAGACGAAAACGACCTCGAGGGATGCGCAATTGCTCTAGTCTATGCTCTATGTCGTCCGGGAGATGTGTTGCCCGAAAATTGATATTTTGCTATTTTGTGTGCTCGGATGGCCATGACACGCAGATTCAAAGGCAAGCGACTGACCATTGTTCTTTGATACAGATTCGCAAGACTGTCCGCGCCTGGGCTCCTCGCGCCTCTCTCCAGCCCGGTACCGTCCTGATCCTACTCGCCGGTCGCTTCCGCGGCAAGCGCGTCGTCCTCCTCAAGAACCTCGAGCAGGGTGTCCTCCTCGTCACCGGCCCCTTCAAGATCAACGGCGTACCCCTCCGCCGCATCAACTCCCGCTACGTCATTGCCACCTCGTTCAAGGTCGACGTCTCCGGCCTCGACCAGAAGAAGGTTGACGAGATTGCCCAACCAAAGTACTTCACCGCCGACAAGGCTAAGGAAAAGGCTGGCGCCGATGCCTTCTTCAAGCAGGGCGAGAAGCCTCAGGTAAGATATCTCACTTTCACTCGGAATCTCAACCCTGCGGTACCCGTGGTGTATGAGCTGGTTCGCCGCAGTAAATGTGCTAACGCAACAATTGCAGAAGAAGCAGATCAGCAGCAGCCGTGCTGCCGACCAAAAGGCCATCGACAAGGCCCTGCTCGCCAGCATCAAGAAGGTCGAGATGCTCCCCAGCTACCTTGCCAGCTCCTTCTCCCTGCGAAAGGGCGATAAGCCCCACGAGATGGCCTGGTAAATGTCCGAAAACGAGAAAAGAAAAAAAGCAAAAGAAAGAGCAGTCGAGCAGACAAGAAACAAGAGATTTTCTACCAACACACACATAGTTTCTTTTTTTTTTCATAATGCGAATCTAAACGTCTCATTTGGTCATTTGATGGCTGTCTCTTTCTTGCAGAGAAACAGAGAGGAACCACGCGGTGAAAACGATGGGGTTTTTGCTTTGTGATGTGAAATTGGAAACAGTGGATGGATACTTCTTGGTTTCTTTGCGCTCGCTACTCCGACTCTTGCTTCATTCTTCTCTGGTATGGATGATTTCACATGGGAACAACAAAATTACGAACAAAGAGGCGAAAGCGACAAGGAACAAAAGGGGCAAAAGACGGACTGGGCGGTCACTTTTCCCCTGGTTAACACAATTTTTTTCCTTTTGATTTTTTTACGAATGGGGGTTCTTGAATGAGACGACAGTCGGGGTGTCGCGACGGCTGTTGGTCGCAAAGACAAACTTTGGTGTTGTAGAAACGGAGAATGGGTTTTCCGACCCTCTGCATTTGGAAGTTGAAACGGGCATTCGGTCACATCTTGGCGTCTGTAATTAGGTTTTTACAGTCAAAGAAATTTCAAAAAAGACCATTGACAAACATGAAACAAGAAACGTGCTGCTTCACTTTTACAATTACGTAAACGACGTAACAAGTCTCACTCTATTGCGCCGCCTGGGGTCCGAAGAGAGTGAAAGTGGACGTACTCGTCACACACAACACCTTTCACGGCAAATACAGGCGGGCTCCCACATGCACGTAGATTTGTATGTCAATTGTTTTGTTTAACATCATTCTACTTTTGTCTACAGATAGGCCCAAACATGGTTTCCCGTTTGTCTATATATACAAAACATCGTCTCCGAGATTAAAGCTTACGGTCAGCCCAACTCTGGAGGAAAGACTCCAGCGTGGGCTCATAGTTCTTGAGAGTAACTTTGCCAGTAGCCTCATCCAGGTACGTGTTGGCCTGGACAAAGACCTTACGAGGTTGCTTGTTTGCGAGAACAACGTTACGGACCTTAGTTCCCCAAAAGTCAAGACCAACATTAGTCATGTGGTTGTACAGCTCCAGGCCGGCCTTGATGTCGGCGGTGCTCTTGTAGACGTGAAGCTTCTGCAAGTAATCTCCGACAGCTATTCGCACGTGTCAGCATTTCAGTTCAAAGACTTCTACTGGGTCAAAGAGCTCTGTGATGACTTACCTTGGCGGCCAGTGGTAAGAATCTTGGAGCGGTCCAGGCTGATGACTAGATCCGACAAGTCGTCCTTGGTGTACTCGAGCTTGCAGAAATCATCACCAGCGTCGATAAAGCACTTGAGAATAGAGAAGCGAGCCTGCGAGTGCGCTTGTCCCCACTTCTGGCTCTTGGGATCCCACATCTCGACGGCGCCGAGTCCTGCTTTGGCCATGCCCAGATACGAAGCGTAGAGAACGTCACCCGCTTCGTTGTCCATGTTCTCGGTGCCATCACCAAAACCAAAGATCTTGAGAACCTGGAAGTCACAGGCCAGGTACATGGCAACAAGCTCGGCACGACATTCCTCATACGAGGCGGCGATGGCGCCGAATACGGAGCCCCAGGTCTCGCCAGGCTTGTACCAGGTCGAGATGGGCTTCTTCGTAACTGGAGAAATTGGGGGGTTGGCATTGTCGAAGTTGAAGGTGCCGGGAGCAGTCTCCTGCAGAAGCTTGCCGCACCCGTGGCCTATGATCTGTTAGTATCTTACAGTCCACATTGTACATACTCTGATTTCGAGCTCTTACCAGTCAGCTCGTGAAGGCCAACCTGGACCTCAAAAGCAGGCTCACGGTACTTTTTGTAGAGAGAGAGGTCTCCCTCTTTGACGAAGGGAATCTTCTCGTTGGGGTTGGTGGCACCCATGATGTTACCTAACGACACATTCTTGAAACCCTCATTTTGACGGATGTCGTCAAAGTTGGGAATATTGATACCCGCAGGGATGCCAGAGCAGTTGAATGTGAGGACTTCCAGAGAGGTGAAATCCGGTGCAAGGAACTTGTCCTTTTCGAAGTCGGCGCTCCAGGGCAGGAGAGGAACAAGTCGGGCCGAAGCCTCAACAAGCTCACCGAAAGCACGAGTGCGCTCTTGGTTGACCATGGCCACGAAGCCTTCAAACTCACCGCGAACACCAGCAGGGTCACGATAAGTCTCAACAAAGCCAATATTGCACTCGATCGCGGGGCTCTTGTCCTTGATCCACCAACGCTGGCTGTCCTTGAAAGAATTGTGGGAGCCAGTCGAGAAGGCCTTGGCATAGGCCAAGTGCATGTTCTTCTGGTTCTCGTTGGCGGCGTTCTCGGCAGCACGTTCGAGGTTCTTGGCAACATTGGCCATTTCGTTGGAGTGGTCTCCGAATATGAGCTTGATTGACTTTCCTTTTAGATGGCCATCATCGACAGTGAACTCAGTCTGCTTGCCAATGTCGGTGCCCTCGGTAGGAGGCGAAGTGATGGCAGATGCGATCAAAATTTCAAAGCCGTCGCTCTTCTTGCGCAGTCTGGTGTTCTCGGGCAGCAGGTTCTTGTCAGCCATCCAAGTGTTGACAGCTTCAATATCAGCCTTTGTGATGTCATCGGAGTCCGGGTAGTAAGTGGTCGTGTGACCGTCGTCGAGGAAGCCAAGATGCATCTTGGACTGCCGAGAGTGGTCAAAGATGGCAGCCTTGCACTTCTCGTAGTGCTTGGTCGCCTCGGGAACCAATGCAGCAATTGCATCTACCGACTTTACGCTGCAACGGGGTAAGAACTTGGCGTCACCAAAGCTCTTGTAGTTGCCCAGGTTGCCGAGGACCTGGACCGAGTATTCGAGGAGCCTCGAGACTTCGTCGGCCTCGATTCCAGCCTTGGCTGCGAGAGAGGACCAGTCACCATTGCAGCTGTTGTGAATGGCAATTACAAAGTCGAAGATGGCTTCAGCTTCGAGGGAGGTCTGGCGCAAGCCAATCCTGGTACCCGCAATGGCGGCCCTGTGGTTTTTGGTTAGGAGAAAGCTTTAGGGGCTCTGGAGATTCGCGCATACCGGCTGATGAAATGGCTGTAGCGCTTCTGCTGATCAGACAGGATCTCAAAGTGCTGCTCAATCTTCAAAGGCAAGACCAGAGGTGGCTGGTCAGCCAGATATTGCTGAAGGTCATTGGGCTGCATTGTGGAATAGTAGCGAGCAAGTAGCGCTGGTACAGGTCGTATGCGACTGGAGGGAAGACGCGAGATAGAAGTGATTGAGTTCCGGACGGCAACTCTCAATGGCAGCCTTCGAGAGATTGCAATGAGGGGAAGACTGAAAGTCATGAAAAAGTGTGCGACGTGGCGTGTGGGAGCGGCTAGTCTTATGTACGAGCGACAGGACCGGACAAGTTGAAGGGCACACTGCGCTTTCTCACGGCCCGTTGCTGGCGTGCGTAATAATCTGCGCCTGGGTACCGCCTGAGGAGAAGGGTTCTACGGGTGTGGATGGCGGGGGACCTTGCAGTTGGAGAACTGTCGACTTGCCTAATGAGGCTACTGTGCGGTGTGGTGGGTGCCACAAGTCGAACCACGGGAGAAGTAGATGTGGTGGCGTGGTTGGGGAGACTGAACGAGCCCGGGTTGTGTAAATGCTGATATATGTGTTGTGATGATGATGTTTCGAGTCGTGAGAGTCGTTGGAAGTCGGCTGGCGGCCCGGCAAGCTTAGACCCTGGCACCTGGCACTTGGGACCTGGCAGCGGCCGGATTAAATTTGATGCTCAGCGGGGACATGGACATCATGATATTGCCCTCACAAGACAGACTCTGGCCTCGGCAGTTTCATGTATTATTGACACGAGTATTGAAAATGCTGCAGTGGTGATGCCAAAGGTTCCAATTCAGTGTCCCTAATACCGGATTTGAAGCTGCATATGGCGCCAATATGCCCCCCCTTGCTCGTTGAAAGCTGACGGCTGAGAAGTCGGCACCCTAGACTCAACCAAAAGATACCCACTCGCAGCTGAATGCTACTAGGCCGCCGCCTCCAGCCGGTCTCTTTCTGCTGATTTAAGCCGAACAATATAAGTAGTTAGTGTAACCTTAGCGGAGTTCTTTAATTTGGGGCCTTCTCGCAGGGCCTTTTGTCGCTATTGGTACGGAGTCCTCGTGGTGGGGTTTTGGGCCGCTGTCATTTCTGGTGGATGCGTCTAGAAGCAGGTGGGAAGGCATTCAGAGTTCAGTCAAAAACATGAAGACGGATGTGCTCAGGGAAAGATCGGCGTTGTGTATGTGAACTACAATGATCTCTGTTTCTATTGTTCAAGATGGTGGCTGTATTGTTCTGGGCAAAAGTAGCCTCTCCTCCACCAGTTGATGACTCGTAAAAAGCATACCTCAACTATTAGTTAGCACCTACCCTCCACTTCAACAACAACGCAAGTTGATAAGGCAGACCAGATCAGCCAAAAAAGCCATTTGCCCGTCAATAGTATCCCCCAAATACAAATGAGCGTCGCACAGAACCAGTACCGACAGCGGTGGTACGCGCGGTGACAGTGTGTGTGTGTGTGTAAATT
>JAPFUP010000055.1:0-11810 GCA_030780425.1 Beauveria varroae | reverse complement strand
GTGTTGGCAGAGGTGCCCGATTTGCTGGCAAAGACATCGAGAAACTTTGTCAGCGTAGCCTGCAAGTTTGAGGACGATCGTGCGTTGGTTAGGCTGTAGACGTCGGTAAACTCCTTTCGAGAGCGGTCGTTTGGGCTCATCTGGAGCGTGCCCACCTTGCAAAAGTTACGGCCCGGATTCGCGGTGTCGAGGCGGCCGAGGGCGACCTGGTCGAAGTCCAGGAAGCCATTCATGAATCTTGAAAGCGCCGACATTTTTGTATATTGCGATCCAATATGTCGTAGCCGAAACGTGCTCGGAATTGAGTTAGGCCTTTTCGGGTGTGTTATGCAAAAGTACCTCGTAATATTAAGGCCTCGTCAGGCTTCATCCAATGAAATAGCGCGAGCGGTGGCCGCCTCATATTCGAATACACGTGACGAGGCGTATTTGTCTCTCAAAACTGTCAGCGTAATGATCATGTAGAGAGTGCCAATTACAGCGCTCATCTTGTAGCTGGCCGCTTACTACTGCTTGGGTTTGGCCACTCTCTGTTGCCCTAATCCTTAATTTCATGTGGGCATTAAGGCCACAGACCAAGTTTGGTGCATTCTCCTGGATAACAAATGAGATCTAGGCGATAGAGGCAGCTCTTGAAGCACTTGCGGGCCGTGGTGGACAGGATTCAGCTGCTGCCTTGAACGAGCTGGCGAAGGCGCAGTGGCGGGCCGCTGTTCATGAACACGACAGCAGCCTCTTACAAGCAGCCATCTCTACTATTCAACAAGCGGTGGCAATGTCAGAAGAAATTCCAGACAAATAGGCAGGCTATCTCAACAACTTGGGCATCTTTTTGGCACACTTTGCCTCGATGGGGCAGAGTGCCGCTGCGCTTGAACAATCAGTCGAAGCTCTGGAGCGGGGGAGCCGTTGCGCTCCTGACCACTTGAGATGTACATTGTTACTCAATCTCGCCAACACTCTTCGAACTCAGTACGAACTCAGGTCCCGAGGCGATATCAATGAACTTGATCGGGCAATCTCCACATATCGAGAAGGCCTAGATGCCAACCCGACGCCGTCCAACAAGCCCAAACTTCTAAATGGGCTTGGTGCGTCCTTGATGGACCGTTTTACAGCTCGGCAATCTTTGGAAGATCTGCAAGACGCATGCTATGCAGCTCGCCAAGCTGTGGAAGAGTCAGATGAAAGACGACGGTGACGTGTGGGGGAAACTGCATGGCGCATGTCGTCTGGCGGTGGGAGATGTTGATGGTGATCCAGTCGCTCTCAGGCTCGGCCTCTGAGGCGGCGGGGCTGCGTGGTCTCTTCTGGTCGGCCATGGCTGTTGTTGCTCTCTGAGCAGGCCGTTGGTCGTTAGAGAGCGATTGTGTATGATTGCTTGTCGATCTGGCGAGGATAGGCCGACGTAAGCTTAATTGGAGGGGTGGTGTGACACGATTACAAATGCGTCGTTGTAAGTCCGCCGGCCGTGGTATTGAGTGGAGTTTGGTTCGTCACCACAATCTGTTGGTATATCGAGATGGGATCGTACAAATATGATGTCAAGGCTGGGAGAGGCGAGGGACAATATATAGCTGGCTGCGGACGTGTCAAAGGGGCAAACTCGGGCTTTTCTGGGGATGCCAAGCCCAAGTATCTGAAGAGTTCGGGTTGTTTCGTCGGTGCTTTGTAATGACGTTTTCGCTGCTTAGGCATGCGCCACACGCGGCCTTGGGGTATTCGCTGGCGCTGGCCGCGGGAGTGAGGCGCAGCCCCAGCCACAGCCACTCACTAGCCACGGACCTCAGGCCAAACCCACATTGGACCAAGGAGTGCTTCGCCCGCCGTATTCGAAGCCACGAGCCCAGAGCCAATGACACGGAATTTTGTCCCGGAGAAGTGTCGAAGTATGATCGAATATCGGCAACCAGGCAGTGCAAAAAGCTGGTCGCCTGCTTGCGCTGAGTTGATCACTGATCCAACACTACCAGGCCAAGTCTTGATGAAGCACCGGCCCGTGCATCTCTCGCGAATGCACCTGGCAACCAGCGGGCTAACTTGAAGGGCAGATTGCTCCTCCATATCGTATCCAACTGGTTCCCGGTCACCGGGTTGTAAGCTGCGTAACAAGCGAAGAGCTTCCGCGATAGGCACAAGGCCATTAACAGGGTATACATCAAGCGGCCAGCTGGATTCCAAGATCCCTTCTGCAAACAGGGCGAATGCAACTTCGGTCAAGGCATTCAAGTCCAGGACGAAATCTTTGGCTGTCCCTCAGCAGTTTCTGAACTGCCACGCAGGCATCTTCATCACTTGATGCTAGAGACAAGCCGTAGTCCGTGCATGCACGGACCCAATGCGACCTATAGATTCCTATCGCAGACTGAGCCATTACTTGTCTGCCCTCTCTTCGATGTCCCGTCTACAGCTCGGGCCTCTTTCTAATTAAAGCCTCTCCTGATGCAGCGAGAAACTCTGTCGTAGCAAAACCAAAGGACTGGAGCCTGGCCAAGGAGGCGGACGCAGACTAGCTACTGGGTGGAATGGAGTGGGGGGGGATGGCAAATCACCATGGCTGCAAGCATGGCTGAGAGAAGCGCGGGGCCAAGAAGCAAAGAACGCAGCGCATTGGCAACCAACGATGGCCGTTTAAACCAAGACCTAAGTACCCCATCCTTGGACTCGCCAGGAGGCTCATCGATAGTCGAAGTCGAAGAAGAAGATGGCCAGCACATAGTTGCAGCATGAGTGGCGAGGTGTTTAAGGAGCCGAAATACTAACGTGCGTAAGCACAGACTTGTTTAAGACCCACGAAGACACAGTCGGTGAGGCTGTATTATAAGCTTCGAGAAGAAAAGGCACCGTCTCATTGTGGAAGCGCTCGCACAAAAATGGCTACTTACTCGGAAGAGGGCCGCTCCGGTACTGGGTTAAACACGCTAGAGGACCTCCGTGAAAGCCACACTCCCGGGGTGGGGCTTGACTTGGAGCACTCAGTACGCACACACACACACGCACTCTCACTCCATTGCCCGCCATCTTGCCCCAAGACGCAGCTTTTTATAAAGGCACTGCGATGCCCTCAACCCATGCTCCCGAGATCTTGTTCATGATCACTCAATTCTACACTACTAGCCCTCTTGCGAATATCTCTTCTCCACAGCCTCCAGAATACATTAGCTTGACTTAATTTATTTGATCATATCTACCATTCACCAACTAATACCACTTGCTCTACTGTCACACACAAACCACCAACAACAACAAACAGCCGTTGCTCTACAAGCTGCTTTGAGCTTCCCGCCGACCACCGCTACAACACAAACCACAGCCATACTCACTATGCCTTCGACCACAACGCCAATGGGACGTCCCCTCTCGGACGAACCTCTAGGCTCCAATTCCTCCAAGCGCAAAGGTATACATTCACCTCCCTCTCTCCCACGCCGCAACTTCTCTCAACACCAGCTAACACTGCTTCCCTCCCAGGCACCCGCAGCGTCTCGACCCTCACGCCGTCGCAGCTGGCCCGCAAGCGCGCCAACGACCGCGAGGCCAAGCGCGCCATCCGCGCCCGCACCAAGGAGCACATTGAGCGCCTGGAGCGCGAGGAGCTGTGCAGCGACCAGAACTGCGACCGCACCCTGCAGGACCTGCTGCGCCGCAATAAGGTCCTTGAGGAAGAGCTCAGCCGCCTGCGCGGGTCGATGGGCATGTCCATGGCCGGGTCGCCCTACTCGGCCGACTACAAGCCCCTGCCCGACTACGGCCAGCACTATGTCGCCATGTCCGGCAGCAGCCTCGACTCGTGGGCCGCCAATGTCCCCTCCCACCTAGGCTCCAACGTCTCCAGCCCCTCGTCCTCGGCCGACGACTACGTCTCCGGCTACATCCCAACCAGCGTACCCACCTCCATGATACCCACCTCCAACAGCCTTGAGTCCCTCGACGACTTTTGTAAGAACAATATGCAGATGCAGGGCGCCCCTCCTTCCGTCTATATACAGCATGCGCAGACTTTTAACGCTGGACTTCCACATCCCTGAATTATGGGTTGATGGATATTCGAAAATTTCGTCGTAAGTTGTTTGTCCATCAAACGACAGAAGTGAACGTGCTGCAGGCACAACTTCTCGAAATGGCCACAAATGAACAGTCGCAAATTAGACACCAGTTCTTAGTCGACCTGTGGTTCCGCGATGATGCCAGGATATATTTCGACGAGAATGTTAGCACGATCCACGGCTTCTGGTCCCAGTCTACAATTAACACGGATGTGGACGAGAGCATAATTGTTCCTGTCGTGATGCAACCGGGCTACCGACGAAGCTACCGTGCATGAGAGCAGAGCTTACTGGCAACGTTGACTTGCCTACTTGCAGCTCCACAGCAGCCTCCAGGTGCTCAAGCGGATCGTCTGCACGCTGTTACTGGCATCCTACGCGCTTGAGAGTTTATTTATTTGTTTATTAATCAATTCATGGACTGTCCCAGCCGCCTTTACCGGCAGCTATGCAGCGAACGGCTATAAAATACAAGGTCGATGCCGCCCACCTCCGGCTCTCAGGTCTGACTTTCCACCCCACCATGAAATGTCCTGCGTCAACAGGCCGTTCACCTATCGAGTCTCGTCCTCCTGTCTGCCCCCTGGTGAGCGACCTCTCCCTGGTTTGCATCTATAGCTATCAAATTTGTTCTGTGTCTTTGACTTGTCCGGCCATTCCCAGCCTTCCTTTGCTTCTGTTTGACAGTAAACACTCGTCTGCGCTGATGCTTTGTCTTGTCATGGATGTGACCGAAGGTCGCGACCCGTAGGATCCATCCTATATCCGTTCCATTTTTCTGTACTTCTATCGCTGGGCTGCGTAGCGCTTGCTGCCCTCCGCAATAGTTGCTTGTCTTGAGTGCGCTGCATGAAGTGCAGATGTTCTTTGATGGAAGTACTTGAAGTGCACGGGGCATGCTCGTTGATCTCTGGAGGCGGTGCCTGCTCATGACACCATAGACACTATCAGCAACCGGATACGTCGCAAGGGCGTCTTTTGCGGCGATAGTGTGCTAAGGTGTAGGCTAGCTGTGCATGTTGCAGTATATGAAGTGTCTTGAGACAAATTGTTCTGAGCTGGGTGTGGTGTTGATACTGGTATTGTGTAGACTCGTTCAAAGGTGATGTTTAGAAGTGAAGTTTGTGACAATGTTTGTTCGATGTGTCGTCCTCCCCATTCGGTCGTCGCGTCATGACGACGGGGATTGGTCGCCGTCCCCTCTAATCCGCGTCGATGTCGCGTATTCCTCGTGATTCTGTACCGTAAAGGATTGTCGGGCAGGAACAATGGGCGGACCAAGTTCATTTTCCATCCTGGGGCGTACTCGAGAGGGACGCAACCCCCTTTACTGTACTGTTCTGTGAAGTTTTTGTGTTTCATGAGGTTCAGTAATCACTACTCTTGGCACAGCGGCGCCTCATTTAAGGAGGTTAACCATGTTCTCGCTTGTTCGATGTCGTTCTGCGTTCTTCGTGTTCGCACCATGTGCCTCGGCCGCGTTCTCCTCGAGCTCCGATGCCGTAAACTCTTGTCGGGCAGGAACAATGGGGGAACCGCGTCCATTGCCCATCATTTGGGTGTACTTGGAAGGGGGCACGACTTCCGTCGCTGTACTGTGCTGTGATGTTTGGGTGTTTCTTGAGGCTCGGTTGTCGGTTTTAGCGCGTCGGCGCGTCGTAGGGAGGAGAAGAATCGCGTCGCTGAGATCTGCTTGGCACTCGGCGACAGTAGAGCTGTTTATTCACGTATTTTCAAGGGGAAACCGCGTGATCCTGCCGTCGGGGCCATCTTGACGATGGAATATGAAACTCTCCATAAGTTCTTCCATTGAGCTGTTAAGGCGGCGATAGACCCCACCGGCAAGATTGGTGGTGAAATTGCCTATAAGCCATTGCCCCCACTGACGAGCTGCTAACGGCTCCAAAAGGGGGAGGGGGATGTTTACAGCTGGCGTGGGATCATCGCGAGCATCACATCACCGGATGATGTTTATAAAGTCACACGTTGGCTTAAGCCTCGGCAGCGGATATCCCCACCCCCCATTCGGGTCGGCGAGCAGATCTTCTCGACCAACAAAGACAAAGCTCGAGCCCTTGGCCGGGCCAAACTCGCACGGCGCACAGCTAGCGACGATATCGTCGACCCTTGGTCTATACCTGTTACACCGGAAACCTCAATTCCCTTCGACCAAAAAATCTCCTACGAAGAGACACGATTCGGGGGCAACACCTCCCCTGGCGCCGACGGTATTACAGTACACATGCTTCAGAGACTCTGGCCAATAGTCGGCCACCTCGTCACAGACATCTACAACGCGTGCCTGCAGCACGGCTACTGCCCACGCGCTTGGCGCACAGCCGAGGTAGTGATGATCCCGAAGCAAAACAAACGCGACCTCACAGATCCAGGGACGTGGCGACCAATCTCTCTACTCTCTTGCCTAGGCAAGGGTATGGAACGGATCATCGCCAAGCGGATGTCACACCTCGCCATCAAACACAAGATACTACACCCGAATCAAGCTGGCGCCCTGCCCCAACGAAGTGCTACAGACATTGCTGCCGCGCTTACACACGATGTTGAGCAAGCACGACGCAGAACGACCAAGAGAGTCGCCACGCGCAGGGCCGCATGGGCAGTGGTTATGCCAACACTCTTCTACGGAGTAGATGTCTGGTATCCGGGAGCGGAGAGAGTGTCAAAAGGACATCTTGCAATCATTCAAAAGACGCTGACAGCGGCCTGTCGGATGATTCTACCCTCATGGAAAACGACGCCGAAGACCACGCTGTGGAAGGAAGCCGGCATCCCGCCAGCAGAACTGCTGCTAGAGCAGATTGCGGCACGTAATGCGAACCGCTGGGCGCGCTTGGACACCTGCCACCCGCTTGTTTGCCGCCTTCTGCAGCAAGAACATGAAATCCAGTACGCCACTAACCCGAACGCAGTCACGGCACGGCGAACAGCCATGAAAGGCGTCAGGCTCTTCCGCAATGCCGCTCTGGCACCAGCGATGGAGCGTCCACGCCTGATCCCCCAACGCTTCTCTGATGCCATCTGGACGGAAAGCAAAGGGAGCCGCCCGACAAAAGAACGTCAGATTGAGCGAATACAAGCCTGGAGCAAGACCCAGACGGGATTGGTAGTCTACAGCGACGGCTCCAAAACCGAAAGAGACACGGCGGGATGGGGGTATGCTGTCTATCGACAGCAGCGACTCATCGCGCAAGGTCGCGGACAGATTGGTAAGGGCGAAGTGTTCGACGCCGAGATCAGAGGCGCCCTGGAGGGCCTCCGCACCGCAATCGCGCAACGACGCCAAAAGGAAAAGATCACGATCTGCATCGACAACACCTCGGTCATTGACTGCATCGGCTCAACAGCACCACCGTCATCACAAATGGCGTTCCGTACATTTCAGAAGACGGGTGATGCGAACCCAGGCATGATCCGCGTGCGTTGGTGCCCGGGTCATGCCGGAATCGAAGGCAACAGTTGTAAATGTGATTCTTCAAGTGTACTTCTTCTCTATCTAGAGAGATCAGATAGACCTCTTTATAGGTATAAGCAAGCTGCCTGCAGCTTGCTTTTGTTGCGTTGCGACACTACTGATACATTGTGATGTTTGATCCCTCGATAATTGCTTTTGGTAGCTTCAGCCTCTGTACCAGAGCTGCTGACGTCACCTGCCGTTCGGAAACAACTCTCCCACTAACTGCGGGTGACGAGTTCAGCACAAAGGCTCTTGTCCATCCCGAGTCCCCTTGTTAGTTTTTCATGAGCATCCCTGGGGAGCGGCTTCGTGAGGAGATCAGCCTGATTGTCCTTGGTGCTAACCCTTTGAGCATTAATTCTCCCACTGAGCGTCATTTCTCGCAGAAAATGGTATTTTAGCTCGATGTGTTTTGTGCGGTCATGCAACTCAGGATTGCGGGTCAACTTGAGCGCAGCATCATTGTCAATCAAAAGTGGAGTTGACGTCACTTCCAGGGCTTCGATGCGAAGGTCGTTGATCATATTTTGAATCCATATGATTTCCTGAGTAGCCTTATAGCCAGCTACATATTCAGCTTCACAGGTTGACATGGCAACAGTCCTTTGTCTTCGAGATGACCACGACACAGGGCTTCCGGCTAGTTTGATCACATAACCCGTTGTGGATCTTCGCGTATCTGGGCACCCTGCCCAGTCTGCATCGACATAAGCATGCAATTCTCGGTCTGGACAGTCCCTCTTGAAGTGAAGGCCAAGATTAGGCGTGTGTTTCAAGTAAGCATATATATCATCGACTGCTTTCATGTGTTCTTCAGTCGGATTTGCGCAGAACCTGGAGACGACTCCCACTGCTTCGGCAATATCTGGGCGCGTGACCACCATTGCATAATTGAGTGCTCCGACCTTGGATTGATATCGTCGCTGAAAATCAAGGGACTCAGGGTGACCATCATTCTTGGTCATTTTCTGGTTTGTTCTCATAGGTGTCCTTCGTGGATGGATGCCTTGCAGTCCATACCGTTCGAGGATCTGTTGGATGTACGATCCTTGATGCAAATGGACATCGCCATTCGTTTCTTGATGCACATGCATCCCCAAGTAATAGGCACAAAGACCAAGATCAGTCATGTTGAAACGCGCAGCCAGTTGGTGCTTCATCGCTATGATTCGATCCTCATTTATGCCAAATATATTGATATCGTAGACATAGACTTCCATGACGAGGTTATCATTGTCCTGAATGAATACCGATGGGTCGAAGTTTGAGACTCTCCAACCACTCTCTTCGAGGAAAGCCCTGAGTTTGAAGTACCACTGTCTTGGTGCCTGCTTTAGTCCGTACAGTGACTTGCATAATTTCAGAACTTGATTTCTTGCTTCGGGGTAACCTTCCGGTGGTTCGACAAAGATCTCATGTTCTAGGTTGCCATTGAGGAAAGCCGTCTTAATGTCCATCTGGTGGCACTTCCATCCATATCGCGCTTGGAGTGCAAAGAGTATCCGGTAGGATGCCGACTTCACCACGGAGGCGTAGGTTTCGTCGAAATCTAGGCCGTATATCTGAGAGAAACCGCGAACGACAAATCTTGCCTTGTGTCGAGCGACTTCCCCGTCGGAGCCAAGTTTTCGTTTGAAGACCCACCGACCAGTCAGTACCTTTCGGTCTGCTGGTCGTTTCACTACTGTCCAAGTCTGATTTTCGATCAGACTATTATACTCTTCCTGCATGGCCTGCTCCCACCGCTCTCGTTCAGCCGAGGCCAGAGCGGACTTTCTGTTGTTTGGTTCGGGGCCAAGCATTATGGCCGCAGTGGATAGCATGCAAATGCCTGCCACGCTGATGTCCTTCGTAGCACTTCCCCCCTTATCGATCACTTCTCTCAAGCAAGTGGGCGATAGAGACTTGGAGGTCATCGAGTGGCATCTTTCTTGGTTATCCTGTGGTGAACACGGAGAGCGTTTGGCGCCTTGGTGATAAGGTGTCTCCGCAAGGTTGATCTGAGGTTCCAAGAGCTTAGGATGTATGCAAACCTCGTCATCCTCGGAAGCGAGGTCTCCGTCGATTGAAAGGTCATCGAACATTTGCCAATCGTCCTCGTTTTCACCAACTGTTGTGCCTGCCTCCGTCATTGACGGTGGCGACTGCAGGCGCCGTGGCCTGGTACTAACCCGGTGCGCGCCTCTAAAGAAATATTTCTTGTATCCTCCGTCCTCATTCCATGCGGTGCAGGAAATACTCTTTCGATTCTTGTTCGCATCATTCTCTCTCGTGACGCACATGTTACATGGAAAGCCATGGTCTGAGTAGAAAACAATATCTCTGTCTGCTAATTCTATACAGAATTTGCAGCATTCATCTCGGAGGCCCAGTTTTTGGATTGTGTGCCATCGGGAATTAGGCGAGAGATTTTCCTGGATGGGATGGTAGATGACGACATTATCGTTTGTGCGAAAGTTACAACTGGCAGTCCCATTCTTGTAGCAAAGCTGACAAGGTATGCCGACACATTTCCTAGGCCCGGCTGCTTGACAGGTAATACAGCCTGGAAGATTCCGGATGCCCTTAACGAGAGAACATTTCCAGTTGTTCTGTTGGCAAGAATCGCATTTCGTAGTAGCTGTTGCGCCAATGCATTTGTTAATGTGCCTAGTCACGCAGGAGTAGCACTTGTCTTTCAGCCGCTGATTCTCGGGGTCGAAAGAGCGTATTGCTGGGGCGAAAGAGCAGATGCGTTGCCTTTTTATACAAGAGTCGCATTTCGAAGTTGGATCAGAGCGTTTACAGAGATAGCGTCTCTTGCGGCATGATTCGCATCTGTCCTCGAGTGGCTGTGATGGTCTCTTATCTTCTGGCGCAAATGAGCAGACGCGTTTATCATGTAGACATCGTTTGCATTTTGAGTTTGGTTCGATTGTGGTACACAGAAGGTATCTCTTCTGGCACCTTTCACACTTCTCCTGAGGTGGCTGTTCTTTTCTAATCCTCGTTACCGATGTAGTGAAAGAGCACACTCGTTTTTCTTGTTGGCAGCGATCGCATTTTGAATCCAGGTGAGACCTTCTGCATATTATGTGTCTCCTGCGGCAGTTTTCACACTTGTCCTGGGCTGGCTGACTCTTTCTTCTGTCCTCTGGAACGAAAGAGCAGACGAGCTTTCTTTTGGAACAGTGGTCGCACCTCGAGACCGGGTTGGATCGTCTGCAAAATAGCTTGTTTTTCTGGCACGACTCACATTTCTCGGATTGCGTCTGCTTCATCCGAAGTGATTGTCGGCCCTTTGGTCCTTTAAACGCTGGGGAGCGCGTTGAGGAAACGCATGCAATTCCTTTTCTCTCACACTCAATGCAAGAGCCGTCTAATGGCGCGGATTTTTCGCACTTAGAGTGCGTCGTCTGACACCCGATACACGTAGCAATGACCTTTGGTGGCCGAGTGTCATCTTGATCGTTGCCGTTTGGAGCGTGCAAGTCTGACGTGCACGTTGTTGCAAGCATATGCACCTGTGGTTCTACTTGCCAGGTGTGAAAAGCCTGATCTCCGTGCCATATGTCATGATCAATGCCTGCCACTTCCTCCTGGATATTTTCTGAGTCGCTGTCTGAGATTGTATTAGACTGTATGTCTTGGTCGTCAGGGATACTTTCAGAGCGTGGAGGGTGGGCTTCGATGCCAGTGACGCCTTCAGAGTGATGCACGGCGTCTTGATTGTTCTGTGCAAAGTAAGGTGAGACCTTCGCACTACGACGCGTGAAGTAAGGAGAGCGTTCCGATTTAGCTTGTAAAGGATTTGCAAGGTCCGAGCCGCGTGTTTGAGATTGAGAGATCATGTCAAGGGCATCGGGACTCAACTCATCGTCTGAAACGCTGTCGTCAAGGCTTATATGGCCAACTGGGTTTCGTTCAGAAAGAGTTGTTCCTTCGTGAGCGTCTTCTTGCCCTTGACCGTCATCAACGCGAGGGGCAGTAACACGCACGACACGATTCTTGTCTGGATGCCATATCCTTAGGACTGCCTCAGTTTCGAATCCAACAAAATACCCAAGCCATCCCCTTGGCTGGAGGAGGGTTTTCTGTCTGTGTTCCGGTGGATAGGTAACATAGACTCGGCTGCCAAAGATTCGTTCGATCGCTATATTTGGTTTGACCTTGTAGAGTGCTTCCCATGGCGTTATTTTTCCTTCCAAGGCTCTTGATGGTGATCTGTTCTTGATCCAGATTGCGTGTGAGAACGCTTCCACCCACAGATTCTCTGATAGAGATACGTTCAGGGTGGCGATCAACGCAAT